>OZ020307.1:56318322-56432648 GCA_963971305.1 Arcuatula senhousia | reverse complement strand
TGTGCCGTTTTGTAGCCGGGTGTCGATAGGGCCAAAGCAAATATCAACTCCGTCTAGAGTTCGTTAATTTATTATTGATAAACATCTCTATAAATATAGAAAACATATAATTAAAACAAGACATAAATACACGTATAGTTCAATATTAATCTATATGCGGTTATTCCATGTGGACTAACCAATGTATAATAAAGTTACTTAATAAAATAAAAACTTAGCAATTCACCAAGTCAACAATGACAATAACGTACATTTAAATCAACAGTAGTTTTGTTATTATCCTAAGATCAAGCTGTGGTCATTGATAATCAGACTGGGTGAATATCTATAATTAGAACATTTAAAAGTACAATAGACAAGTAAACTCGACAAGACATAAACTGATCGATAACTAAAGAAAATAATAGACGATACAGACATCACAAGAAATAAACATACATTCAATACACAAATCTTACCATGTATATGGTACAAGAGATCACGAATCCCAATTACTTCGTGGAGCAAGTATTTCACATCATGAAATATGGATCTGTACAAAATATAAATATTACCTTCATAAATAATAGTCAATAATACAAGTTTGAAGGTATTGAATCTACTAACTGTAATACTTTATAAAAATATTATATAAGCAAATCTCTGTACCAATAAGTACTATTGAAAATATTAAGTGTCTTAATCAAATCGGCACTCAAACTTTGAAAGAAAGCGTTCAACCTGATGCATACCAAATATACATTTACTCACAGATTCATTCAAATGAAATGTTAAATAAATGTTAGATATAAGTTAATCACTGACCTGTTAAATGTAATATGCGTGCACAAAGGAATTAAATATAAATCCAAAAGTAAGATACAACAATAACGTCTAAACCGCCATAGAATTTCAAAGTCAAGTAGGTGAATAATATAAGAACCAATCAGAACACAGAAATAAAACATGTGAATAAAGTAACCAATAAGAAGATAGAAAGACGAGTAAGGTAAATACAGTACAGAACAGATGTAACCTATCAAATATAAAACAATAAATACAGAGACGTGGATATGGTAAAATACAGTACAAAACATACACAACTACACTCTATAACATACCCCCCCTCGAGGAAAAATGTCGTCCTCGACATCTAAGCTAAAGGTAAAGCTATAAATGATAACAAATATGTATAAATCTATATGAAAATCATGGTATATATATCTGCACTGTCTATCACTGCATAATAACCATGAGCAAAAATGTACAAAGATATCATCTACAAATCTAAAAGAGTAAAATATAAAATAAACTGTAATCATAAGTACTCTCAATGATCTGAGGTCAAGATGGAAAGCAATGCTTTCCCTGCCTCAGCCTCAATACCACTGAATAAACCTCTATCTGCAAAAGAAGATAAAACATCTGCCTTCTGCTTCCACTGATCATCAGGTGGAATAACAGAAGTAGCAACTGTATCAACTGCAGACTTGGTGATATAATCACCAGACGTCAACCACTGCGGCTGTCTCCTCGCACGACCTGATCGACGAGGCACAACAGGAGGAATCTCTGTCTCATCAATAGGCATATCTGCCGTCTCTGAATCCCTATCAGATGTGGCATCAACGTCTAATCTATCTTCATCTACGGTGGAAGCGCTTCCTAAACCTTCTGAATGGGCGTCCCCATCAGGTTCATCATATGGATGTCCATCAACTGCATCAACTACACTGTCTGTAGTGTGGTCTGCACGTAATCTCGGAACAATCCATATGGGCATCTCATCATACTCATCCTCATCATCGTCATCATCCTCCTCAATGGTCGAGTCCAAAATAACTTCAGGTTTTCTTACTTCAGGTGTTCTCTTCACTTTAGTTCTCGGTTTCGGTACTGGTCGTTTATCCTCAGTAGTTTCTTCCCAGAGATATCCGACCGGCAACAATAAATTCCTATGCAAAGTCCTAATCCTTCCTTCGCCATTTTCCTTCCTCACTTCGTAGACTGGTATGGTGTCATTCGGTTGCTCTAGTACTATGTAAATATCCTCCTCCCATTTGTCGGCAATCTTGTGTTTTCCATCGAACGCTACTCGTTTCACCAAAACTCTATCTCCTTTCTCTATTACTGCACCTCTAGTCTTAAGATCGTAATTCGCTTTCTGTTTCTCCTTTGCCTTCTTCGATGACTCTGTTGCTAGGTTGTATGCATGTACAAGTCTATCCTTCATCTCCTTCACATAAACTGTCTGTGGTTTCTTGCTCTTGTCATTCAGAAGTCCAAACGCTAAATCAATGGGCAAGCGTGGATGGCGACCAAACATCAGAAAATACGGAGAATATCCAGTGGCATCATGGCGGGTACAGTTATATGAGTGTACAAGTGGTGACACATGAGCCTTCCAGTTAGTCTTCTGTTTGGGATGTAGAGTACCAAGCATAGAAATCAATGTTCTGTTGAACCTCTCTGTAGTTCCATTGCCCATCGGATGGTATGGGGTCGTTCTTGACTTCTTTATTCCGACTAGCTGACATAGTTCTTGTATCAGGTGACTTTCAAATGATGGCCCTTGATCTGAGTGAATTCTCGCTGGGAAACCATAGTGAACAATAAAGTTGTTGAATAAAGCTTCTGCTGTTGTTCTTGCAGTTTGGTTTCGAGTCGGAATTGCTTGAGCGTAACGGGTAAAGTGGTCCGTGATTACTAATATATCCTGGATGTTTCCTTTTGATGGTTCCAAGGTCAGGTAATCGATGCATATTAACTCCATGGGCTGAGTAGTCGTGATGTTAACGAGTGGAGCCTTCTCTGGTGTTGATTTCCTCATAGTGCATCTCTGACACTTCTGAATCCATTCTGCAATATCTTTACACATTCCTGGCCAGTAAAATCGCTCTCGTATCAGACTGGTGGTTCTGTCTTTTCCAGGATGGCCCATCTCATCATGTAAAGCTTCCAGTACGGTGTTGATGTAAGCCGAAGGTAATACAAGCTGGTGTTGTTGCTGTTCGTCCACTTCTATCTTCCTGTATAGTATATGGTCTATTAGGCACAGATGACTAAACTGTTTTAACAATGGCGATGTTGCTTGACCTTTCTTCGGAGACTGTCCTTCAATCATCATGTCTATGCAAGACTTCAGTGCTGGGTCCTTACTCTGTTCCTCCGACCAGTTAATGTCCTTCACAATGTCAATGTGCATATCCAAACCGTTGATATCTAAGGTATCCGGAGTAATGGCATACGCTTCGACAAGAGATGTCTGTACTGATCCACAGATGGCCTTGATGGACTCACTGTTAATAGTAGTCGACGGCAATCTGGACAAACTGTCTGCATCCATGTTGGTTTTCCCTGGACGGTACTCAATCTCAAAGTCGTATGATGATAATGCCGCTAGCCAACGATGTCCTGTGGCGTCTAATCGTGCGGTGGTCAGCACATAGGTAAGCGGGTTGTTGTCGGTCAGGACTCTGAACTTGTTCCCATACAGATAATCATGGAATTTGTCAGTGATTGACCACTTCAATGCCAAAAACTCCAACTTGTGAGCAGGGTAGTTCTGTTCTGCCTTTGTCAGTCCTCTACTAGCATAGGCTATCATTCTTAGTAGTCCTCCTTGTTCTTGGTATAGAATGGCTCCAAGACCTTGACTGCTTGCATCTGTATGAAGCTCGAAAGGTTTGGTGTAGTCTGGGTACGCTAAGATGGGTGCAGATACCAACAGTTCTTTCATGGTATTAAAGGCCTTCTCCTGCTTCTCTGTCCATTGCCAAGGTTGTTGTTCAGATTTCCTTTTCTTCTTTCCCTTCTTCGTAACTGGTGATGGCATAATTGATGTCAGTGGCTTAGCTACCTGGCTGAAGTTCCTAATAAATCTTCGATAATATCCAACAAAGCCAATGAATCGTCTAACATCTTCTGGTGACTGTGGTGTAGGCCAGTTAACTACTTTATCTACCTTCTCTGGGTCGGTCTCTACTCCAGATTCTGACACAATATGGCCAACATACTTCACTTTTGGCTTGAAGAAAGAACACTTGGATGGAGAAAGCTTTAAGTTCGCCTGGCGGATCTTCTCAAAAACAAGATGAAGTCTCTCTAGGTGTTCCTCAAATGTCGTTGAAAATATGATGATATCGTCTATGAATACGCAGCATATCTTCATATGGAGATCTCCTAGACAGTCCTGCATCAGTCTTTGGTAAGTAGCTGGAGCACAGGCTAAACCAAAAGGCATCCGGTTGTACTCAAACAGTCCAAGTGGTCCGACTGTAAAAGCTGTCCTCTCTTTATGCGGCTCATGGATCTCCACCTGGTGGTATCCAGACTTCATGTCTACTGTAGAAAAGTATCTATTCCCAGCCATACAATCAATCATGTCTTCTACTCGTGGCAACGCATATGCATCCTTCTTAGTCTTAAGGTTGAGCTGTCTATAATCAACACATATCCTAAGGGCTCCTGATTTCTTCTTAACTAAAACGACATTGGAGGCATACGGACTATGTGACTTCCTGATAATGCCTGCCCTGAGCATCTGATGTAGGTGACTTTTAACATCTTCATACATGGATGGTGGTATGTGTCGGTAACGTTGCTTGAAAGGTGTTTCATCCTCCAACTCAATCTTGTGTTTCACCATGTTGGTATCTCCAAGGTCATAATCATCTGCCGAAAATATGTCTTGAAATGATGCTATAAATTCCTGTCCCTGGTGTAGTTGGGTTTCGGATATGTTGCCAGCGGATATCTCTACTTGTTCCAGTAATGGCGGTGAAAATTCTCTCTTCTTTTCTTGGACGTGATCTTGAATCTTGACTGGTTGCAGTTCACAGATGATAGCATTAGGCTGGATTGTTACGGTTCTTGTAGTGATGTTGTGGATCTTGACCTTTAGTAAATCGTTGTTCTGATATCTGTAATCCACTAACGATGGTTCAATGTCAATGTCTGTCGGTAATGTAGATGTACTTGTGGGTTGAGTAATAGCAGAGGTGGCATGGTATGGTAACTCTTCAGTAGTGATCGCTGTTATGATGGTACTAGTGTTTGGTGGTATGGTCACTCGATCAAACTCTGCAGATTTAACCATTGCAAGTCTGTCGTTGTTCCTTTTAAGTTCCTTCTCTCTCAGAAGTATGCAACGAAAAGATGAGTACCAGGGAGTAGTGATCTTTGCTGTTTGTAGAAAACGATTTCCATGCTTATCCTTCAGATGTTCCATAATAGGTGTTAACACGTTAGTTCCTAGTAGGACTGGTACTCTGCTGTTGTAATCACTGTCAGGGATAACCAAAAATATGGATGGAAATTCCTTACTGGTAGTCATATCAGGTATGGTGATAGCTGTATCGATAAAGCCATGGTATTTCAATGGGTTTCCGTCTGCACATTCAATGTTGATAATGTTCTCTAAAGGTTGAAGTTGAAGATGTGAAAGATGCTGCTGGTAAAACTGGTGTGAAAAAGAAGAAACTGTAGATCCTGTGTCTAAAAGTGCAGTTGACTGAATTCCATCAATGAAAACTGTTGACTCCGTAGGTTCTCCACAAAGTCCTGGCGGAAGCTTGGTAACAGAAGTTGTAATAGGGCTATCAATTTGCATGTCAATCGGCTGCCCTCCGTCGATGACATTCTTCAGTTTAAAGGTTTCCCATCTACATCTGTGTTGTTCCTACATCCTCTTGCAATGTGTCCTGGTCTTTTACACCTATGGCATGTCATGTCTGGGTAAGTGGTGTTAGTCCCTGATGCCTGATTACCTTGTCCTCTGAATCCTCTACCTCTTCGACCTCCAAAATACCGACCTCTTCCTCTACCTCTATAGTTGTTGTATCTCGGTGGGTATTGCTGGTATTGTTCATAGTGCTGATAAGGCTGTTGTTGCAGTGATTCTGTAGGTTGTTGCCTTTGACACTGCTGATCTATCGGTTGTTGTTGCTGCTCTAGCTTATCCAATCTACTGGTAATCTGCTTAAGTGCTCCTAAGACCTCTGATTCCGGTTCTGTATTTACTGCTTGCTTTGATGTTCCTTTTACTTTAGGTGGGTGGTCCTGTTCGTGTTCCTTCTCTATGCGTCTCAATACTGCCCTAAGTTCATCAAAGGTGGTGCATTTTTCTTTCTCATAGCGAGTTATATCCTTCAGTCCTGACTTAAGTCCCTTCCAGACCATATCATGAAGCATCTCGTTAGCCTTCCTTCTGGTTATCTTCCTAGCAACAAGGGCTCGGTCTAATATCCCTTCTAAACGACAATTCCAAGCTGAGACATCTTCATCCTCCATCTGTCTCGCGTTGTAGAAATCACCCATGATGGTTTCGGTATCATCCACATTTCCAAATACACTATCCATCTTATCCATGATCTCGTCTAATGATGCTTCTGTTCCAAGTCTCATAGCAACAAGTCCTGCTTCTCCACGGACTGAACGTCTAATGGCCTGTACAATGGCTTCTTCTGAATGAGTCCTGTCTGTTCTAAGTCCCATAACCTCATATCGCCAAAGATCATATGACACATCACCTTTCTTATCCTTGCTCCCTGTAAACGTGTTAAGTCTAGGAGGTTGGTTGTTTTGTGATGAACCTGATTCCAACTTTATATTGGTATACTTCTGCTTCACATAGGCATCCACCCATTCTTCAAATTGCTCTGGAGTTGTAACTTTCGGTGCAATATTCATCTTTTGTAAAGTAGCGAGGAAATCCTTATAATCCTCTGGAACATCAGCCATGATGATAAATAATAAAGCTCAAGTAAGCAAAGCAAATAAATCAGATGGATTCTATCCACTTTAAAGTCAAGGTAAGTAGAGAAATAAATAAAGTACAACTAAGTACAAAAGAAAACAAAATAATAATCTACAAAGAAAAAAAAACCAAAGAGATAAGCTACAAAAGAAAAAAAATATCCTACAATAAAAAAATAAAGTAAACCTAAAAAAAATGACCTACAAGAAATACAAATGACCTACAATAAATACAAATGACCTACAAAAAATACAAATGACCTACAAGAAATATAAATGACCTACAATAAATACAAATGACCTACAAGAAATATAAATGACCTACAAGAAATATAAATGACCTACAAGAAATACAAATGACCTACAAGAAATACAAATGACCTACAAGAAATACAAATGACCTACAAGAAATATAAATGACCTACAAGAAATATAAATGACCTACAAGAAATATAAAAAAAAAAATAATAATAATCTGTAAAAGAGAAAAAAAAAATACAAGTAAAAAAATAATCTACAATAAATAGAAACAATCTACAAAAGAGAAGAAAAAAATAATCTAAAAGAGAAAAAAAAAATAATAAACCTAGAAAAAAATAATATATGTATATACAATCCTCACCTACAATAGAATAAAGAAAGACATCTGAAGAAGAAAAAAAAATCAATCAATATCAAGTCTGAAAAATCAATCAATCAATATCAAATCTGAAAATCAATCAATCAAAATCAAAATCTGAAAATGTACAAACTAAGTCTGAAATGAATAGAAACTCAAATGAATTAGAGTTATCTCCCTGAAACTAAATACAAGAACACATGAACTCAATAAACGAAAAAAAATCAAAATATGAACAAAGTGCAAATGTACCAAACAATCAACACAATGGAAATGTACTAATCAATCAATGAATGCAATACAAATAACAATCACTGAAAATAAAGGTCAATACAAATGAATATACAAATAAAACACACAATGAAAACTAAGTCACAAAGAAAGAAAGAAAAATAAGTACAAGAAAAGTAAAGTATAAGTAACAACTACAGAACAGCAGTGACAACTACAACATAAAAGAATCTCACAACACAACCATGCAGTGCCTAAGTGTATGCAGTGATTTTTATATGTATGCAAAGGCTTGTATACCTGTTCCTAAGTCTCTTCTGTAAATCTAGAACTCTACTGCACAATGTGAGTTCACTCAATATCAATATAACCTAAGTTCACTCTGTATAACACCTGAGTTCACAATAAGTTAATCAAACGATGTCTAAATGCACCTGTATCTAACTATCAGTTCACTCTACACTTGATGAATTCACTCAAATTATATATGCTCTTGTCTAATTTTTATGCTTTGTTTACTAAAAAAAAATATTATAACCATTCACCATAGTGCTGTAGAAGGAAATGTGTAAGGGTATTAAAACTTTATTAAATATACAAGGGTAGGTAACTCTCACACACAAACAAACACAAAGACACACACAAACATGTAGACACAAACAGATACAATGCAGAAAATAATCACACACAAATAAAGATAAGTATCAATACCCTGTATATGCTTTGTAAATAATATGTACCCTTATATCAATATGACTTGAAAACAATTAAGTCATACATGTAGCAAATGTAAAAAAAATGATGTCTAAATCAAAGCAACTAAATGTAAATAAAATAAAATACAGTACAAAGCAACTCAAAATATATACCACTCTTATGTGAACAACACTGCAGTATAATACTCTTTTAATAATAACAATCTATACCAGCTGGACTTAGAAAACAAAAACTTTTATAAATTCAACTTCAGTTTCTATGAAACACAAAATATGGTCATATGAAAAAAAAAATCTAAGTTCAATTTACAATAAATCTTATAATAAATAAATTGACTTTTCTCACCACAACGAATATTTATCCACCACAAGAATCACAATCTGTATCTTTATCTTTAGTCTTTACTGTTTTCCTAAACGAATGTCAACACGTGTTTCGGTTTGTTTACAGTTTGTGCACAACGTCCTAAATAATAAACTTCGGAAATCTCCGGCTCCGTACGGAATCAGGAATCGTGTAGAAGAATCTAAATGAATCAAATCTACGTGGGCGCCATTTGTAGCCGGGTGTCGATAGGGCCAAAGCAAATATCAACTCCGTCTAGAGTTCGTTAATTTATTATTGATAAACATCTCTATAAATATAGAAAACATATAATTAAAACAAGACATAAATACACGTATAGTTCAATATTAATCTATATGCGGTTATTCCATGTGGACTAACCAATGTATAATAAAGTTACTTAATAAAATAAAAACTTAGCAATTCACCAAGTCAACAATGACAATAACGTACATTTAAATCAACAGTAGTTTTGTTATTATCCTAAGATCAAGCTGTGGTCATTGATAATCAGACTGGGTGAATATCTATAATTAGAACATTTAAAAGTACAATAGACAGGTAAACTCGACAAGACATAAACTGATCGATAACTAAAGAAAATAATAGACGATACAGACATCACAAGAAATAAACATACATTCAATACACAAATCTTACCATGTATATGGTACAAGAGATCACGAATCCCAATTACTTCGTGGAGCAAGTATTTCACATCATAAAATATGGATCTGTACAAAATATAAATATTACCTTCATAAATAATAGTCAATAATACAAGTTTGAAGGTATTGAATCTACTAACTGTAATACTTTATAAAAATATTATATAAGCAAATCTCTGTACCAATAAGTACTATTGAAAATATTAAGTGTCTTAATCAAATCGGCACTCAAACTTTGAAAGAAAGCGTTCAACCTGATGCATACCAAAAATACATTTACTCACAGATTCATTCAAATGAAATGTTAAATAAATGTTAGATATAAGTTAATCACTGACCTGTTAAATGTAATATGCGTGCACAAAGGAATTAAATATAAATCCAAAAGTAAGATACAACAATAACGTCTAAACCGCCATAGAATTTCAAAGTCAAGTAGGTGAATAATATAAGAACCAATCAGAACACAGAAATAAAACATGTGAATAAAGTAACCAATAAGAAGATAGAAAGACGAGTAAGGTAAATACAGTACAGAACAGATGTAACCTATCAAATATAAAACAATAAATACAGAGACGTGGATATGGTAAAATACAGTACAAAACATACACAACTACACTCTATAACAGTTTCAACCAACAACATCTATAATTAAAGTACTGAAAGTAGTGATACTACATATATATCCGGGATCATATACAAATTTTAAGATTGTGTATGTTTTGTGTAAAAGTAGACTAGTCATTTGATGTTAAAAAACGAAATATATGTGAGCGAGTATTGAAATGTGAATTGATCTGTGATGAGGCAACACGACCATCAGCTAGTTACTGTGAGTCTAGCTTACCTTTAGCCGTGGCTAATCACTACAGCGATTATTCTGGCTAAAATGATAAAAAATATATCCTAAATGATTTAAAAGGTCTCTGTCTTGTATTGTTTGTTGAACTACTTATCTAAAGATTTGCTCAAATTATCCTTACAGCACACATATATACTAGTACTAGTAAAGAATTATATATAACTCCAGTTCATAAATATACTAACATACAGATGTGCCGATCATTTAATTTTATACCGTTTTACGTTTAAACGTTTTTTATAACAAGAAAAGTCATATTTTTTATACTCAAGGGGACACATTTGATTAGACCTGTTGACTTCAATAATAACGGCAGTAAAATCTGGCCTCCAAAAATATTACGATTGTATTAGTTCTAGAAATGGTGTCGATCAAATGTGGATACTGAAGAATTCGAAAGAACTACTGGAGATTCTTAGCTCAAAATCAGTTTCATCTTACAACAGCATCAAAACTTTCGATTTCTGTCATATTTTTTATACTCAAGGGGACACATTTGATTAGACCTGTTGTCTTCAATAATAACGGCAGTAAAATCTGGCCTCCAGAAATATTACGATTGTATTAGTTCTAGAAATGGTGTCGATCAAATATGGATACTACTGGAGATTCTTAGCTCAAAATCTTCATCTTTCAAAACATTCGATTTCTCCACTCTTTACACTTTTATTCCACATGAACAACTCAAATTACGATTGGCACAGCTGAATAACGCAGCATTTTCAAAAAGAATGGAAAACGAAGGTACAAATATCTGGTAGTTGATTACAGTAAGACTTACTTTGTCATCAATAATTCTAACAAAATGAATAATAGAAAATATTGCGATGTGGAATAAGTGTACGCGACACAGCCCACAATCAAGCGGCAATTCAGAAAAACCACAATGGACAACCGCCAGCAGCCTTCAACGAGGCCATTTGGCGCTCCTCGCGGTTCTGCAATTGGCCCATGGTCTAAATAAAATGCATATAATTAAAATCCAGTCCTGAAACAAGGAACATAAAACATCAAAAGGACAAGTACTAGCGAAAGCTTTGTCAAAGATTCATGGCTTAGGACAGGCACATATAATATGTGACAGGGTTAAACATATTTTTTTGGGCCCAACCTCTCCTATCAATATTCCTAGACAAAGCACAAAAACTAAACACACAATAAAAATTAAATCGATCAAAGTCCAATTCCACTAGAGAGAACCAAAATATACAGAAAACAAAAAAGTCGACATGCTCAATTTTCTAATAGACAACATATTTGTTCAATTTGGTGAACGTGTTTTTTTAGCAAACAATAGGGATTCCTATGGACACTAATTGTGAACCTGTGTTTGCTGATTTATTTCTTCATTCATATAAAGCAGACTTCTTACAATTCCTCCTGGACAAAAAAGATCGTAGACTAGTTCTCTCTTTTAACCTCACTTTCCGTTATATTGATGATGTCCTTTCACTAAACAATTCCTGATTAGGTGCCTTTCTCCATGTCATATATCCGTAGGAACTTGAGATAAAGGACACAACATATTCTAGATCTACATCTCGAAATTGACTCTCAAGGAAGACTTTCAACAAGGCTCTATGACAAACGTGATGACATCAACTTTCCAATCGTCAACTTTCCCTTCTTGTGCAGCAACATTCCGTCCGCTCCAGCTTACAAAGTTTACATATCTCAATTGATTCGTTACTCCATAACGTGCGGGACTTACATCGATTTCCTTAGCAGAAAACAATAATTTGTACTTTAAACCAATTTAATGACCTTTTGGAACCATTGTATAATTAATTAATGATAAAACAAAGATTTTTTTATTGCAAATCGCGATCGGGGAGTTTATTGCAAAACGGGTTGTTACAGAGCGTCACGTCTGACGCAAATATTGCTCACACAGGGTTATGTTGTTTCTCGGTTGCTGTCTACACTCAAGAAATTTTACGGAAGACATCATGTACTTATAGACAAATATAGGATTTCGATCTCTCATATGAGTGCAGATGTTGGTTTGTCATAGAGTTTTGTTTTGTCTTCCTTTACCGGATTTGACACGCTGAATTGACTATGGCAACGTGACAGGTGTGCTATATCAAGCAGGAACTGCTTACTCTTCCGGAGCACCTGAGTTCACTCTTGTTTCGACTTGAGTTCGCGTTGTTGATTGATATTCAGTTATTTTGTGTTTCCATGTTGTACATGTTGTCTGTTTTTGTCCCGTTCATGTTAGTGTTTACTGGTTTTGTCTCTGCCCTTTTGGACTTTTGACATTCCGATACCCCATTGGTACCTTTGCTTATTTTTTACCTATAGGTTTGGCAGAAAATGTACTTTATCGAATATAATCCGTATTATGACATTATTGTCATTCAAAAATAACTAATGCTTTCAGAATCTCATTTTAAAGTGACAACTAAATCTACTAAATTCTTCGGTCTTTTTATAGATTTTCTTCCTGGGTCCTCGAACTGCAGGACTCAAATGATACGAAAATAGATAAAAGATTAAAATAACGATCGACTTTAACATGCCATTCTAAGTCTGAGGGTGGTGGTTTTTTAAAAAGCTATTTTTTATGCAACTTGTTGGTGCGTGTTAAGGTATGAATTTTACAATTCAAAATTATATAATAAAACTGAATTACTAATACTGTAAGTACGAACCGTTATATTTAACACGATCTGTAAACACGTTATTTTTGTTTCGAATTTTAATTGGGAAGCTGGTTTTGAGTCTATGGACTATATCAATTTGAGGTAAATAGATACTTTATTTGCTAAAATACATCATTTCGGGTCAAAGCAAACTTAAACTTACATATATATGACAATTCGACAACAAAAATTAAGAAGAATAATAGAAAGTATTCCACATTTCTTTCAGATCAATGACTAATTATCTTTACAGTTGGAAGGCTCAGATTCTTTATATGAAGAAACTGAAATAACTCATGTAAGCTTTTTCTACAGTTATTATTTTTTCTTTGACTGTATTTTCTTATGGTTGAAAGATCAAAATTTTTATCTGAGTTGATAGGTTAAAGATACTAGAAAAAAGTGTCAAATTTGGAACAGAGTAAGAAATTTTTATAACATCGATGATAATGTATATTAATCTTGACTGTAATTTTTTTATCAATTTGAATTGTACAATTAGCAAGCGAATCCAGACTTGCTTCGGAAAATTTTAGTAAACTTAATTATTTATTTAATTTAAGGACTCTTGATGCTTAAAATCAGTTGATCAAATATTGACAAAAAGCTACAACGTTCTTTGAAAGTACGTCGTCCAGTAAATCTTTATTAATTAATTTCATGATGTGTTTGTATTTGGATTAATGGAACATGGGACATTTTGGCCAAATGTCAGGACACATAAACTTTTAAAAGATTTCTATTCTTTATTTTCATATAATGTGAGTTGTCTACCTTTTGCAGAGTTATCTTCTCTTCTCATGAATTTTGTTTTTTCTGTATTCATTTAGATTTTTGGTTCAAAACATTCAAACGTGATTATTTTTTTCAATAATTACTTTTTTATATTAATCGAGAAGGGACAGATATTCCCAAAAAATAAAATGGAAACAATTTTACACTTTTACTGCAATGCATTATTATACTTTCGTCGTGAAATATCCCTTTTGGGAATGGGAGACAATTCGAAAAAGGAAGAACTAAATATATTTAATTTTATTTTCAAATGATTGTTTTGATAAAATATTTAAATTCAACTAGACTCCATTCAGAAAATTGCCAAATTACATCAATTTTTAGCATTTATAAAGTTAATTTTGGACTAGAAAAGTATCTATGCATATAAGAAACAACTCAATATATTTACAGATTGTTAATATGGCTTATATTAACTTTCTTTAAAGATCATGTACGGACGATGTTTTCTGATCCAAAATGTTCCTAAAAACGGCCAACATTTCAATTTTGCTAAAATTAATAGATCTATCACATCATTAAACCGCTTCAAAGTTAAGTCCTAAAATGTTCTGACATGTCCTGTAATTCAGAGTTTATTCTATATTGTAGTCCGGAATGGACACTTCGACATAACCTACATATTTTAAAGCTGAAGGATGCTTTTTTTCGCCCCGACTCTTATTTACCTTTTTTTTGTATAAGCATAGCAAAAAATGCATATAATATTGGAATAAAAAGCGTAGCTTGGCCTAAATATTTTAAAATCTTAACCGATTTTCATGAATTCTTCGTGTTAAGATCGTTTGTTTTATAGATGTTTTTTTTTTCTCTCTCCGAATTTGGGAACAGTCCATCGAAGGCTAATATCACTTTCACGCATTCTTATGGCATTAAATTTCATGCCACTATATTTCAATAAGGATTTAACAATTAGCGTTCATCTAGTTTCATACAAGAGGTGCAAAAATAATTGTATTTTGATTTCTAATTTGAACAGTAAAAAAGAGGTTTTTGTTTTAAAGAATTCAGATAAAAGATATACTATATCTAAGTCGAGTTATACTCTGTTATTATTCTAATTGCAGTTTCTGCTCTGCATATTGTACAAAATAGGACGGAACTTTTGCCTTTAAAGGATGGTCACTCTTCATGTTTCAGAATTTCAGTCTTATATCGGTACTCCTCAAGATTTTACCTTCAGTTACTGAAGAAATTTTTTGCACACTGATCCCTACTTTTTATGACATTTTCTGATTATATAGACCTTAAAACCCAACGTTATAAAATGTTGTGAAATTCTAGATACAACTTTATGATTTTTAAGGTCAAAAATGTCAAAATGTTAAAGTTATGTAAAATCTAGAGTAGTCTAATTTCCCGCCAAATTTTTGACGTCATATATCTCGGAAACGAGCACACGGACCTATCATTTTCTTTTTGTTATTTGATAAAGTAGAAAATAATCTATTATTTCCATCACAAATCATAAAATGTTTGATATAAAAAAGTTCAGGAGTGACCATCCTTAAAGGAAAGGCAATAATGGACAATGAGATATGTCAATTTTCACCATATAAAGTAGACTGTTGTTTATCTTTAGACATGATGACCAGTATTCAAGGGATTGGCAATTCCTGTTCCGTGTTCAAATATAAACCCTGAATTGAGAGTTTAGTGGATAACTTCTAGGTAAATGTTAGCCTTACAGTCATTTGAAAATTATATGAAGTAAGTTCTCTCGCTTTTTTGATAAAATTAAATAAATTTAATAGCCTTGATTCATGATTTTTACATACGTCGAATAAAAAGGCCAAAAGAAGATCCGATTTTTAAATTAATATTGCATGACACCCTTTACATTGTTTTTATCAGAAATTTTGCATGACACCCTTTACATTGTTTTTTTCAGAAATTTTCATTTTAATACATGATGGAACTTTCAAGTCAATCGTCAAACAAATGACGACTCATCGAAAGACTTCGAATAGGGATATATTTTATATTGAAAGACTTAAGTATGAAGCAAATTAGTATACATGTATAAGTTAAGTGCTCTTAACAAGTCAACTAATCAATACTGAGATACATGTATTGGACATTTCTTTTGGTAAGATTTCAAGGCATGTTCAAAGATGTTTAAAGATTCGGAACCGAAATATCTTGCCCGACACATACTTTAAACAAATAATTATATTTTTTATCTGAATATTTTACTTTTGTTCATTAAGGGGGGGTGGTGAAGGTTATGATTAAGACTATGAGCTTACAGAACTGTTACTTGCATGTTTTCCAAAGCGCCTTTGAATATATTGTTTTGTTTAATATTATTGGACCGGGCTGTAACTAAGAATAATATACAATTACTGTCTTTTGATGAGGTAAATGTGTGGAGTTATTGACTTTTGAAAAAAACTGTTATTCACCGAGCCCAGCGGGCGAGGTGAATAACAAAGAGTTTTTTTTCAAAAGTCACACATATACCTAATCAAAAGACAGTTATTGTTTTATTCAATAATGCAACAAAAATCTTTTGAAAAAAAAACTCTTTGTTATTCACCTCGCCCGCTGGGCTCGGTGAATAACAGTTTTTTTCAAAAGTCAATAACTCCACACATTTACCGAATCAAAAGACAGTTATTGTTTTATTCAATAATGCAACAAAAATCAAATATCAAATTTATGATTAAGATTTAATACATAGTGTTACAAAATAATTTGTGTATTTTGTTTTGTTTTGTTTTGTTATATTTTTTTTTCGGGAGGGGGGGGTATTTCCACTTATCGAAAAAATATAAGACATGTGTAAAACATTTATTCTGTTAACAATTATTGAACGAGCTTTGGCCTTTTTAGTGTTTGCTGAGACCTTGTCTAGCATCATCTTCGCTAAAGCATCATCGCTTATGACGCTTATGAACGCAAATCTTGCTTTTTTGCTGACAATAGGAACATTGTGAAAATAAAACAGCAGACGAATTATCTGTAGATTTTATTAATAGATAATATCGCCGTTGTAAATCTAACTTGATTGGTCGAACAAAAAAGGGAATAATTGGATTCTAAAAATATCAACCGCATGCATTTTCCCGCGGTGAATAACCATTTATTTTAGTGAATATCCCTTTTTATTCAATTTTTTCAGTCACATTATTTTTATACAAAATGTTTTATTTAATTATTGAATAATTAAATATATTATCTTAATAAGACTTTATTTCAGAGTGATCATTTCAGGGCTTGATTCAAATTATATGCATTTTATTTTGACCATGGGCCAATTGCAGAACCGCGAGCAGTTCCAATTGGCCTCGTTGAAGGCTGCTGGCGGTTGTCCATTGTGGTTTTTCTAAATTGCCGTTTAATTGTGGGCGGTGTCGCGTACACTTATATTTTATTCAACATCTCATTGTTTTCTATTATAACATGTTCGAAATTGTTTCAGTGATCGATTAGCATTTGGAAAAAATTGTCATATATAGACTCTAACCTCTAACAAATAAACTATTAATCTATGCATGTTTTTTTTTCTTGTGCACTTTTGTAAAGATTCAGTTTTTACTTTAGGCTTCTTGGATCCTTACCTAAACTTAAGTCCCATGGTATGCATTTTAGTTTTAATGATACTGTAGAAGCAGAAATATTCGTGGAGAATTAAATTTCGTTTATTTCGTGGGTATGAAAAATCCACGAAATTAAAACCCCACAAATTTAAAATATTTATTTGAACAGTGTATATAAAAATTAAAAATCCTCGAAAATTGGTCCCCATCATTCAGTTTTGTGCTCTTAACCACGAAATTTTATCCCCACGAAAATAAATGATTATACAGTATTTAGAACTTTTGCCAGCGACAGCTCTTCCCTGCCTGCTATAATTTCATTCTATAAGACTAGAACTAGATACGAGAGCATTACTCTCTCTTGCGATTGAATTTAACGATCTGGGTCCTTCCATGTATTTATTCGCCTTAGTTATTCAATATGGCAACTTCTTACAATCGAAATTTTCGCACGATTGAGTTGAAAACTGATATACGTAGAGATTGATCATGGTAAGTTTATTTTGTTGTTGTTGTTATTAAAAAATTTCATAAATAAGAAGTTGCATTGTCCAAATTTTGATAAAATACAGGTGCACACATAACCTGTACAAAAGTCCGCTATAGCAGACATTCAAGATAACCTGCGTTAACTCATGACTGGCCAAAACAGACTTGGAACGCCTTTTGTATGACTGGTCATAACCAGTCACAAAGTCGTGACTGTAATCAGACCGCACATTGCAACAAGTTTGCTCTAACTGGACTCATTTTTGAAAAACTGTTTATAACATAAGGAAATGAATTTCAACTATAGTTTAGGCGATGGAACATAATGTTTGTCAGTCTTTAAAACAGTCATGTCACGCAGTTAACCTGACCTGACCTGTCATAATTACGCGACTGCTTTTAAAAGCAGACATAGAATTATGACTGCTTTTCAAGTTAACTTGTAACTAGTCGCGCGTCTGCTCGAAGCAGTCATATAACCAGTTGAAAGTGAACTTGAAGTTAACTTGATGTCTGCTTTTCAAATAACTTAGACGTAACAGGTTATACGTGCACTCGTCTAGATGTTTGAATCTTTTTGTTCTAATATTATCTAAAGTTTAAGATAAGCATTTTCTATATATTAATTGTCCATTCTGTGTAGATATGATCTGTATTTGTTTGGGGTTTTATTAAGAAGAACGCTCCATATATTATGTCGAAGAGAGTTTCCAAAACAAATGATAAAGAGAAAACGATCATGAGAAGAATCTGCATGTTCCAATGGGTTAAATAAGAAGATAATGAGATGTGGAAAAGATGTACGCGACACAGCCAACATGACAGTGGCAATTAAAAAAGACAGCATCCTTCAACGAGGCCAGTAGGCAGTGCTCGCAGTTTTACGATTAAACGAGAGTTTCCAAACCAAATGATAAAGAGATAACGATCATGAGAAGCCTTTGCACGGTCCAATGGGTTAAATAAGTTAATAGAAGATTATGAGATGTGGAAAAGATGAACGCGACACAGCCCACATATATAACAATGGCAATTAAAAAAGACAACAATAAAAAACAGCCAGCAGCCTTCAACGAGGCCATTACATGTAGGCGGTGCTTGCAGATTTACGATTAACCCAAGGTCAAAATAAAATGCTTCAAGTTCATATCCAGTCTTGAAATAGTCAATAAAAGACCCTTTTCTAAGAAAATGAACAGAAACGCCAAAACGACAAGTACAAAACAAAGCTTTGTCAAAGATTCCTGACAGGCCCATATAAAGTGTGGCTTGGTTAAACTAGTTTTTGGGGGCTTAACCTTCCCTTTAGGAAGGCTATAATAAATTACGTCTCATACGATCCCTAAATAAATTCTTTCTTCGTCATCAGTCACTAGGAGAAAAGTTCAAAATTGAGTTAAAAGATATGGTAGTTAATTGTTTTAATTAGTGTTTGACTGGTCTGCTGTACTGAGATGATCACCTCAATATCCCTATTGTGTCTCAAAACTATGTTGTGTTCTATGGTCATTACCGGATCCTAAGATCGCAATGGAAGAGGGAGGTTTGGCGCCATAAACCCTGGTTTAACCCACCATTTCGTTTGAAATGCCTGTACCAAGTCAGGACCATTGCGATCCACCAATGCTCCGGTATGACTGATTCGTTTTTGTCATTTTCTCTGGACTATGAAATTGATCATTCAAGTTCGGTAGTTTTGTTATTACCTTTATTTAAGATTACATTATTGTATTTTGGTTTGTATAAGATTTTTTTTCAAATAAAGGCCCATAAACTATTAAAAGCATCTGACGCGTTTGACCATAGTACACTTTTGTAGAGAACAATTGTCAATCAATTTTTTTGGTAACAACACTATTCTTATTTATAAGACTAGAACATAGAAACATTATATCTGTTTTGCAAGAGCCATATTTTATCTTTACATGTGACAAATTAAAGTCGTAGACTCTTGAAATCTTTTACAAGTATAGAACAATGTGCTGTGCAAAATGTGTAGACGAACCACAAGCTTTCAAAAAAGTTAATTCATAAGATTTATTACAATGAAGCATAACATGTTTCTTATCCTTCCAGAGTTGCTTAAGTTCACACATCATTTAGGCGTGAGTTAGCATAATGAATTAAGTTACTTTTACCGATGTATATTTTAGCGTTAAAAAATCCTACGTGTCAGCGAAATTAATACGGTGGCAGAATGTAGTCACGAGAAAAGTAATTTGTCGTTCTCTGACAAAAGCAACTCGTTCCCTCAAGATAGTAGTCTCGTTTCCTCAAGATAACATCATCTAGTTCCATCAAAAAAGTGTCTCGTTTCATTTCAATATCCCTATTTTGTCTCACAACTATGTTGTGTTCTATGGCCATTACCGGATCCTAAAATCGCAATGGAAGAGGGAGGTTTTTAGCCCTAAAATCGGGTTTAACCCACCATTTCGTTTAAAATGCCTGTACCAAGTCAGGAGTATTGCGATCCACCAATTATCCGGTATGACTGATTCGTTTTTGTCATTTCTCTGGAATTTGAGATTGATCATTCAAATTCGGTAGTGTTGTTGTTACCTTTATTTTGATGAACTTGATATGACGAAAATGACAGAAAAATGGAATAAATTGAAGAAAACAAGGAAGTTTTCTTACCATAGCAAACTCATTTCTCCATATAATTGCATCATGGATATTATTGAAATACATTGTAATGCTTTTCATTATCAAACAAAACATTTTGATGAGCTAAGCATGACACAAACTGACATAAATTTGTGATAAAATTGACGAAAACGAGGAATTTTAATTTTGCTGCCATAGCAACAGTCTTAGCAATAACAATCCCCATAACTTTTTTCATGAATGAACTAAATAATTTTGGAAGTTAGTTATAATGTTTTTGGAAATATCCAACATGAGCTTACACAAAAGGTTTTGATGGGCTAAATATGACAAAAATGACAAAAATGCGATACAATTGACAAAAACGGTTAATTTTCGTTACCATAGCAACCACATTTATCAATAGAATTGCATTAAATGTCCAAAACTTTATGTTTGCATATAACTGAAATGCATTAACTTGGTTTTTATTATCACAGAAAACATTTTGATGAACTTAATACGGCAAAAATGACAGAAAAATGGAATAAATTGACGAAAACGAGAACTTTTCGTTACCATAGAAACCACAACGAAACATGAAACTGCATTAGATGTCCAAAACTTTATAATTGCATATTACTGAAATACATTTCAATACTATTTATTGTCAAACAAAACATTTTGATGAGCTTAACATGGCAAAAATGACAGAATATTATGATAGAATTGACGAATTATCGTAACCATAGCAACGGCCTTAGCAACAATAATCCCCGTAATTTTTTTTCATGAATGAACTAATATTATCTTGAAGTTAGTTATAATGTTCGTGGATATAGCCAACATGACTGCATTGGGGTTCTACAAGGCCCCTAA
The DNA here is from genome assembly GCA_963971305.1 of Arcuatula senhousia. Lineage (NCBI taxonomy): Eukaryota > Metazoa > Mollusca > Bivalvia > Mytilida > Mytilidae > Arcuatula > Arcuatula senhousia. The sequence continues at coordinate 56,411,526 of OZ020307.1, read as the reverse complement.
AATGGTTAAAAATCCCCATTTCAAAAAATTGGAGTTCCCTCCCTTTTTTAATGTAAATATTGACCAAACAGAATTTAGTTTTTAAAAGTAATTTACATTTTCTTAGATACATATTATGATCAATTTTATAGACCAATCCTTACTTTTATGTTACGAATGTTTATTATTAGAACCATGTCTAATTGAATAATGAGCATTTTTACTCCTGAAAGTCTGATTTTGAAGAGAAAAATAGGGAGACCCGTTACCATAGCAACCAAATCATGTAAACAACTTTTTGACCTATTTTCTTCATTTGTCCTTGTACCAAGCAAATGTGCAAAGTTTCATCAAAATCCGTGACCATGCGTGCCACACCCCCTAAACAAAAGTGTAAGTGGTTATAGAGAATGCCTATTAATAGGTAAACCTTTAACAGGTCGAGGAATTTACCTTTTAAGGATAATGTTTACATCAAACTTTTGACCAATGGTATTTGAGAGTATATAAATAACTACGACTACAAACACGTGCTTTTTAAGAAATAATTGAACTAAAACTAATTTGCTGAACAAATTTTAAAAATGAGCGGTGAAAAATTTCGTTAGTCTAATTGCATCAATTGAAGATAAAAAGTTAAGGTATAAATGACACCAATTTTCCCCCGGAGAGCATTGTCCAGTAGGGAGATTTTAGTGTTAGGTTTACCTTTGTTATTGTCCATTGACCAATGCACCGAATGAAAAAGAAGTCAAAATGTGGAACATATCTATACTTTTTAAGGAGAATTTACCCATGCCAACTAAAACTACGTTGAAAACCCAAACTATTTGGTATTGGCGAAATGTGAGCGAGGAAGTTAAAGAAAGTTTGGTTATGTTCAGAACTTTTCTACAAAAACGTCGAAAAAGTTTTACTATTTTCTCCCATTTAAAAGGTCAATTTTATAAAACTTTGATTGATTGATAGGTCAAATAAAATCTAGAAGACTCGACCTGTTTAACGAAGTCAAAAACATGAAACAGTGCCCTAATTTTTGGACGAAAGTCCTTCTTCAGGGACTGTGAAGAGATGTTACTACACACAACAATTACAACAGACTGTCGCTAAAACAGGGGTCACAACACAAGAGGGCGAGACTGTTCTTTTAGATTAAACAGAAATGTCAAAGGAACGCAAAGAGAAACGAAAAACAAAAATACTCTGAATCAAATTCCAAAGCCTTTTTCATCTGTCCAGCTTTTTCTCCTTTGGCGTATTTTGTTACATTCCTCTAACATTCCTTAAAAACCCTAACGAACAATCTTTGTAACACTGTTCAATGTAAGACAGCGATTATTGAAGATCTTCTTAACGGTCGGTCGCCTGCTGTGTTTTATGTGTTTCATATATAATACAGTTATTAAGTCCCCCAACAACGTTTGGGGACTTATTGTTTTTGCACCGTTTCTTATTATTAAGTCCCCCAAACAACGTTTGGGGACTTATTGTTTTTGCACCGTTTCTTATTAAGTCCCCCAAACAACGTTTGGGGACTTATTGTTTTTGCACCGTTTCTTATTCTTATTATTCTTCCGTTTCTTCCACTTAGTCGTGAACTTGTCCGGAGATCCCAGAGAAAACGACTCCACATATCAATATGAAACTTGGCAGGATAATAGATTGTAAAGAAAGGAAGCTTCGTTGACAATCGGACTTTTCAAAATGGCCGCCGTTTCCATGGAAACAGGAAAATGGACTAAATATTGGACATTGCAATATCTCGGTAACCTAGGTGCGCAGGGTTCTGAAATTTTGTAGGTTGATAGAGCAAAACATTCTCTTTAATAATATGAAAAAAAATTTTGAAGCGATATTTACGGTTTTCGAGATATAAATAAAAATGTGATTTCTCAAGGGAGATAATCGGGTCGAAATTTTCAAAGTGCTCTGATTTACATGAAAATTGATATTTAGGGGTTTTTTGACATGCTGAAGAGAATAGTGGCAAATACGGGTCGTTTGGGGGACTTTGTGACTTGCTTGCAATCACAGTTAATACTTGTTATTTTTATTCTTCTTCTTCTTATTCTTCCACTTAGTCGTGAACTTGTCCGGAGATCCCAGAGAAAACGACTCCACATATCAATATGAAACTTGGCAGGATAATAGATTGTAAAGAAAGGAAGCTTCGTTGACAATCGGAATTTTCAAAATGGCCACCGTTTCCATGGAAACAGGAAAATGGACTAAATATTGGACATTGCAATATCTCAGTAACCTAGGTGCGCAGGGTTCTGAAATTTTGTAGGTTGATAGAGCAAAACATTCTCTTCAATAATATGAAAAAAAAATTTGAAGCGATATTTACGGTTTTCGAGATATAAATAAAAAAGTGTATTTTCAAGGGAGATAATCAGGTCAAAATTTTCAAAGTGCTCCGATTTACATGAAAATTTATATTTAGGGTTTTTTTGACATGCTGAAGAGAATAGTGGCAAATACGGGTCGTTTGGGGGACTTTGTGACTTGCTTGCAATCACAGTTAATACTTGTTATTATTCTTCTTCTTCTTCTTCTTATTCTTCCACTTAGTCGTGAACTTGTCCGGAGATCCCAGAGAAAACGACTCCACATATCAATTTGAAACTTGGCAGGATAATAGATTGTAAAGAAAGGAAGCTTCGTTGACAATCGGACTTTTCAAAATGGCCGCCGTTTCCATGGAAACAGGAAAATGGACTAAATATTGGACATTGCAATATCTCGGTAACCTAGGTGCGCAGGGTTCTGAAATTTTGTAGGGTGATAGAGCAAAACATTCTCTTTAATAATATGAAAAAAAATTTGAAGCGATATTTACAGTTTTCGAGATATAAATAAAAATGTGATTTTTCAAGGGAGATAATCGGGTCAAAATTTTCAAAGTGCTCCGATTTACATGAAAATTGATATTTAGGGTTTTTTTGACATGCTGAAGAGAATAGTGGCAAATACGGGTCGTTTGGGGGACTTTGTGACTTGCTTGCAATCACAGTTAATACTTGTTTTATCTGGTTTTAAATGTAAAAAAAAAGAAATATTTACTTTCATTTAAAACATCAAAATATGTTGTAAATCATGTCAGGTAGAAAAAGTACCTGATCTCCTGAATATTTAACTTTTAAACGGGACCGTGCATATGTCTTTTAGAATTAACACGTATTTTGTATTGAAGTGGCATCAATCGATAAATATGTTTTAACAGGTTTTTTTATGGTTTTTAACTAATAATTTATTGATGTGCGCATATTGGAATTCAATTGAGTAGTCACATTTTTTTTAATCCGAATGCAACTTAAAAATCTGTGCATTCGTATAACCGTTATATTGATATCCCTTGTACTACTTTGTTTAACGTAAAAGCCATTATAATGAATATTGACTGCTATATTGTGTTAACGTAACAGATTTGTAAATAAATCGGTAAGCCGTTATCTATGGTATTTTACGGATTTTTTGTTATTATCACGTTTTTTAGTTTATGGTACCACATTGTCATTTTAATACTTGAAACCCGATACCAATTGTATTGATTCGTAGAAAATAGAAGGAGAAAAAGAACATTTTATCACATTGGGGTTTTTTTTTCAGATTGGGGATTAGGTCGTCTCTCTGTCGAAGCGAAGAACTTGGAACACAACGAAAACTAAGCTCGTTGTACAGGTGAGTCTTGAAATACCACCATATTGTATTCAAAACATAAGAAACGTTACATTTATAGATATAGGTAAAGAAATGTACCAAAAGTGTATACGTCTTTTCGAGGATTATGGTTCTTTAGATGTGATCTTTTGATTTCTAAACGAGTTTATTCCTCAACTGAAGCGTGGAACTCCATTATATCAGAGCAAAAAGAGGACCCATCTGATCTGTTTCATGTTATTATACTAGTATATGGAATTTTTTTTTTCATATGTAATAACAAAAATACCTGCAACTTATTAGAATTATGCTGTGCTCGCATTTAGGCAATGGCAATTTCATATCAATTTATCAATGCAAGAAGAACCGATTTTTAACAAGTTTCGATAAACTATTCACAGTTTTCAATCGAGTTCTCCTTATGATTTTAAAAACACGGCATCATTTCCAAAAAATGAAAATAAATAAAAATGATAATGTGAGGACCATTTGTGTCTTCATTCAGCCCTTTTTGTCCATTACTTAAAAAATTACTAAAAATTAAAGTGTCATTTGATGATAAGTATTAAGGCATTGATAATTCTTGTCTTTGGTTAAATTCATAGTAAGCATAGCTGTATCAGTTACTGTAGATATCGTCATCTTACAAACGTTTGAAAATTATATAAAAGGAATTGATCTGGATCTATTTGAAATATTATAAAAGTGGTCTCATTCAGATAATATATTATGAATATGTTATCTCTTTATATAAGATTTGATATAATATTGCGTTGAATAAAACGGGGACGAAATAATAACAATTTTCAATATTTAAAGATAAAGTATATTTTGTTTTTGGAATTAGTAATATTAATCTTTTTAAACTAACATTTTGTTTTTAGAATTAGTAATATTAATTTTTTGACACTTCAATATCAATATATTTTGTATCGGTTAGTGAAACATGATTTATTGTAAGTTTAAGGTAAAAATGGTTGTGTCACTTCCTCAAAATAAAAGTCTTAATTTCATATTTGACTTTAACAACTTGTTCAAACCTGAAGGGGAAAACGACTGAACATGACAAATTTATATACAATCATGTAAAAATGTTTTAAAAAGAGGATATATCATTTATAGGTTATAACTGTTGCGGTTGCAGGGGCAGATTCAAACAATTTGCATGATATTCACCTATGGGGTACTTAGAACGAAAGGGGGGTTCCAGTCCGATTTTGCAGAAAATCTGAACGAAGTTAACAACAATTTCCGTGGAAAAGTGGGTTCCAAACTCCGGGACATCCCCTCTTGATCCGCCCCTGGATTTTAAGGTAATATGAGAGAGGCACACCTCATTTAGACGTAGTTGACAGCATTTTCCAAGGACAGGTCTGGTTTCAAACTCCTGGACATCCTCCTCTGGATCCGCCCCTGGATGTTTAGGTAATATGAGAGAGGCACACCTCATTTAGACGTAGTCGAAACTTGGACTTGGTCAAATATATTGGGTTTGCCTAACCATTGCATGTACTGTTTATTCTATAGCGAGGTCTGCATCTTATGATCAACAACAAATCCCGTCGGCTGCCGGTCTGTATGGCCAGTCACTCACAGTGGCAGTGTGTTTGTTAACGACCCCATTCTAGTTCCATTGCGATTCAATAATGATTTTTATCTAACTTTTAAGAACTCACTTTGTCTAGAAAGGGTCGTAAACTTGGCCAAACACCCATGCAAGTAGTTAGTGAATTCTGTCGTCTGCCATATTTGTTTTTGTTACCTCACAAAGTGGTTTACGTGAACGTTTGACTATGAACTTGAATTAGATTATTCAAAAACTTTCATGCATTTTTTAACTTTTTAGTAAATAGCTAAAAATTTGTTTTATTTATAGAAAAAAATATTAATATAATTGGGCATTTTAAGAACTTATAATAAAGTAGTTTTCAAAAAGTGAAATCAAATTCGACTGCTAGTACTAACTATAGAAGTAATGTGTCTTCATAGAAATACACTTTGGGATTTCTACCGGTGAAAAGGGACTAACCTCCCTTATTACTTTAAAAATTTCATCATGATTCAAAACCGAAATTATCTAGTATGTCATGTCTGATACCCTATAAGGTTTTCTCCTATACCAAGTCCAGGTTTCTCTAAAAAGCAGTATTACACAGAATAAAACTTTTGCCGTACCAAACCATATCAAACTAAAAATACATAACATAACGGACGCATAACTTGATTTGTTTTTTAAAATATCCGGTTGCATGTGTAACACGTGTAAAAAAATAATATTTTTTTATAATTCAATTTAGATATTTACAAACAATTAACGCTTATCGACATGGAACATAAGGTCTAACGAAAATAAATATAAATTTGACAGCATAAAACATTCAAAAAAGGGTAAACTGAAAGAAGCAAAGAGGCACCAATGGGGAATTCGAGTGTCAAAAGTACGAATCGAAATGGCAACGACAAAACCGGCAAACTTTAACAAGAACAGCACGAGAAAACACAAAACACAAAATCAACCGAACAGAAATCAACAATACAAGGCGTAACATTTGAGTGACATTTTGCGTACATTGTTCGTCTCCCTGGTTAAAGACATTGCAACTAATCTAGAAGTCGAATTATAAACCATAATGCAATCTTAAAGTAATAATAAAGCAGTTTTGGGAAAATACTGCAATGTAAAAGTAATCACCTAACTGTTGAATAATCATAAAATTAGAGCTTTTGCGCTATTATGAAGACGAAGTTTTCAATAATATGCGTGTACCGGCTAGAAATTTAACTGATTTTTGAAAGAAACTTGATTCCAAAGGCCACTTATTTACTTTCGTGGACAACATTCCTTTTTTACCGAACATGTCAAAAACAAACAAAATGATTTTGAAGTGAGAGCACGTAAAGCTCTGGATTTAAAATAATTCTATATTTCTTCTTTATTTGACAAGTAAAACCTTTGGGTCGAATGCATCTCGTTTCCATAATACAACTCGGGAAGCAAATGATCGATAAAGACATTTTTTGTTACTTTCTGCAAAAATCACACTGTAAATGGACTTTTTGTAGCTTTTATAAAAGTTTTCATTAATAATTTATATTTTAAAGCTTAAAGAGACTGTTAAAAAAATTTATGATTTTTTTTATTTATTGCAAGGAATTATATGTTTATTGTTACTTTAATTCTCAATTCCGAAGTACGAATTTTTTATTCCAAACACTGAATTATTGCTGAGCATTCTCGGATTACTAGGACAATCAAAATCTTACTAAAGTTACAACTAAAACTATAAAATTATTTGTCCTCTTATTTTAATCATTCGGTTCCTTGTGTTGGTTTCTTTAGTCCCTTACATGTAACAAAAATGATTGATGATTACGATGTGCACCACCAGTCTAGACACGCATTTAGTTATTAAATCATCCTAGTAAATACGGAAAAAAACTGTTATAAAGAAATCGGAAAAACTATGTAAACTAGGCTCATTTTAAAAGGTAAGTCTTGTAAAATTACTGCTCGTCATATATAATTTTTCTCCAGAAAGGTGAGTCCATGAGAAACTGTTAAGGTAAGTTTATCTTGTGATAATCAGATACATTTAGTCGTATAATAGGAACCTAGAAATTATCAACTCCAACTACTTAACCGGATAAATTTCTAGTGAATGGATTACCAAATCCAAATTAAACTCGACCGGTATTGTTCATCATTGGTGATTTTTCGATTCGGCTCATTTTGTTACTTTGTTAGAAAAAAGTTTTTCGCGTAATAACCTATGTCTTTTGTGTTGCTATGTGCTCTTATAACTTGGGCTTTAATTCTACAATGTTTTCTTATATATTTTAATGATAAAATAGTTAAACATGCACCAAGACTGCAGTATGCTTGATTTCTTTATTGACAATATATTTGCCACATTTCAAGCTGAGATTTTTCAACAGAGTTGTTTCTATTTAAATGTGAACCCCGCCGACTGATTTTCTTCAGGATTTTGTAAAAACAATAAAATGAAAGAAGCAAAACCCTTTAATCTCGCTTTCAGATAGGTATATTCCGGGTTTTTTTTTGTGGGGTGATTATGTATTCTCTGTCAACAACACTTCGTTTGCTCTTAGGACTTTTCAAAATTTTACCCTCCTGATATAGATATTAATTACCATCGAATCTACTTGAGTTACGTCTCTCCTCGATTTGCATCATAAATTTGACTCTTGAATTCGACTTCGTTGTCATATCAGCTCAAAAAATGTACGACCACAGCGACGATTGTAGTTTTTTTATAGATTTGGATAGAAACCTACCTTCTGACCAGCATATGAGATGCGTATTTCACAACTAATTCGATATGCCAGACCTTATCCTATATTTTGTCTTTTAGATTTTTTTTTTATTTTACCCGACATAGTTGTCTCCTCCGTGATTGGCTTTTAGACCATGTTTAGAAACAAAAATACGGCATCTTAAAAAGATTTTCCTTCGATATCAGTAATTGGTAACTTAATTCAAAGTTACGTCAGATGAAATGATAAATGTTTGATTCAATTCCTTTTTGGCAGTTTGTTGTACTGTTATTGCCATTTTAATTGACACAAACTATGCAATTCTCCTCGCCTACTTGTCTTTTACTCTTACAAAACTGACTCTATCAAGGAACTTGTAAAGAACAGGAAGCTTAAAGAAGCTGCCCCTTTTCATCTCACTTTCAGATATATTAATGATGTCCTCTGTCAAAAACACTTTGTTTGCTTCGTTGATTTCTCCAATTTATCCTCCAAACATAGAGATTAAAGAAACCACCGAGTCTACTTGCCTTACGTTTTTATTCGATTTTCATGTCGACTATCGATTTTGAATATACATGTATTTTGAATTGTGGATTTCCTTTGTTTGGTTCTAGTGCTGCTGATCAGGAATAATTTTCCGAAATGGCCATACATCTCATAAAATTAATAGCAGCTGGAGTTAACATATGTGTTGTGGTCTTATGTTCATTTACTCCATATCCTTTCATATTTTTTTTGACTCCGCATTTTACATGGTGGTCATCTCAGCACAAAAATATACTACCACAGAGACGATTTAGGTTAAATTTTTATTTTCTTCATTTGGAAAGAAATCTAACAACCTCACCAGCATATTGAGTGTATATTTCTCAACTGATTTGATATGCCAAAGCTTATACTAAATATTCAGATTTCTTCACCCAGCACCGTTGTCCGTGATCGGCTTTTAGACCAAGTTTGTAAGGAAAAATGGCATCTTAAAAAAATGTCCTTTGATATTAGCAACTTGTATAGCTAAATTCAAAGATATGCAGATGAAATGATAAGTGATTGATCAAATTAGTTTTTAAGGATGTTCGCTACTATTATTGAAAATAAATAGGTTTCAAATTTGATGCCTAAAATGAAAAGATAATAATAAGCAAAAAATTTTGATATGTTCGTGACCTCGTTTTCAAGATAATTGACCTTAAAGTTTTGGCGGGAAACGGTTTTCTCTGACTTTTTCATAGGTTTAGCATTTGCACTACTTAGCTGTTAAAATCTGTGACAGAATAAATAGGATTTGATCAAACTTTGTAAATCACTTCTTTATGATATACTAAAGGCTTTGATTAAAAGAAAATAGGGGGTTCGTGTGCAAAAAAATAACCCTATTTTGATGGTAAAAACCCGAGGATTCCGAAAAAATTACAAAAATCCCAAAACTAGACTAGCAAGCATCCTTAAGCTGTTTGTTGTACTGAGATATCCCTTATATATCTCACAAACATCTTGTCTTTTGTGTTACTCCCGGATGCAAATATTAATAGAAGAGGGAGATCTGGTGCCATAAAAGCTGGTTTAACCAACCATTTCGTTTGAAATAACTATACAAAGTCAAGACCATTGCTATTTTCCATTTCTGTGGTTGCATTGTTTCGACTTTTCTTGGGTATATGGGATTGATCATCCCAGTTAGGTAGTTTCGTTCTTACCATTCCTTTCGCGTAATGAGCATTACTTAGACTTTCAATATAATAAAATTGTAATTGATCCTTAATTCTCTAAAAATAAAATAAAAATCGAACACAATGCATCCGATTTAATTGTGTGAAAAGGAAATTGGGGAGGAAATCCACCTCTTTCTCACAAGCAGAAAACTGACCAAGTTATAAAATTTAACATAGATAAATTTATGAAAAAAAAAAGAATAGAGTGGAGGAAAACGTCTTCGCTACCCAAGGGTTACGATGGGAGATATCGGATCGTTTCCCTTGGCTAGCAAAGATGGGAGGAAAAATGAAACTCCCCTCACGTTCACGTAGCTCTTTCATTGAAAATTCAATAAGGAGAGCGGCAAATTTTAAAAGCATTACTATATTATGCTGCTTCTTTATTTTAGTGATATCAGTTATTGTTTAACTTTTGCAAACATAGTAATCATGGACTCAAATTTCTCAGTTTTCCATTGCGCAAGTCCCTATTTTCTATTAATAGAAAATAAAGGTTATTTCTGTTTTCCATGTCGTACAGTCTCGGTTTCCTATTTATAGACAAACATGGGTGAACTGGAAGTATAACCTATATTGTGTACGGTCTCGCTATTTATGAAGTTTAGTCTATTCTCACAAAAACTATATATGACAAAGTTACAGAGAAAATAATAAACAATTATAATACAACAATTCAAAGTGCACATGTGTGAAATACAAATTAAAGTACTAGTAAACAGGAGGGTTTACTATCCCATTTATAATTTTAATGAATCTACATAGTTTTTTTTTTTCTAATAACATTATTTGTGGAAAATAACCTTTCAAGTTTCAAAACATTGTTTCTGATCGTATTACAATATTATGGAAAAAAATTTGTTTATATTTCTTGTAAAACTTACAAGACATAATATAATGGTACTCATCGCCGACTTTAATAAAGCCACAAAAATGACACAATCTTCCATTTCTTGAAATATATTGCCATCTTCTCGCCTCTATAGTCCCTCTATAGGTAGATGATGAATACATGTTCTAAATTTACAGAATGTAATTGCAAAACTGTAGTTAAACAATGATAAGTATAGACAATGTAAGTAAACATATAATTATAAAAAACAATGCATCCTTCATTCTAAATACCAAATTCTGAATTTAGAAAATCCGAATACTGAATACGAGAGAGCTGGTGGTGTATTGGTTAACGCTCTGTGCTACTTACACCAAGGGCCAATCGTCGAGAGAGGTGAATATTTCAAGAACCAATTTTCCGACTATCAAGGAACGATGCTAGTCTTATGGAATGCCCCCGGACAAAAAGAGATGTTTTGCGTATAGAGAGACCAATACACTGTGCACATTAAACTCCTATTTATAAAGCACAGGCTAAATGAGACTGCAACACATACTCACAAACTGCAAGCTAGAGAAGGATTAACATAGGCAATTAAGTTCTTTTTTCAATCTCACCAAAGTGACATCGAAATCTCTAGGGTTTTTTGCCCTACCATTGGTTTCAACGTGCTACTTCTTTTACGCGCTAGGTTCTTTTACCCCTAGGTCTGAAATCCAAAAATATGATTGATGATTGACGATGTTTATATTTTTTACCAGTCTGTAGCCGAAAGTTTAATATGTCTTTTTAAACTTGTTATCACACATTTAGCATTTATTTGCGTTTATTGTCTGAATGAGACAGCTGTGAGTTTTTAAGCCATAGTTTTACCAGCAACCAATCATGGCCTCGCTGCAAATGCTGGTTGTTACCCGTAACTCCCTCCTTAACAATTTAATGGACTTTCATGAAACTTCACGCAATCTTGGTGAAAAATTGTTATTTATCAACCTCCTTTTCAAAACTTCAATCTATCTGACATTTTCAGTTGCGGATCCAAGAGGTCACCCGGCGCACGTGACACCCCCTGAGGTTCACAAGTATAGTTTCACTGGCCCACTTTCTATAATAAATAAAATCATACACACAAGGTAACCATGATAGCTACATGTAAATTGCTGAATAAACATGCCATAGGTAAATGACGCAAATGAAAACTCATTTTTTTTTTCAATTATGACTAAGAATCTCTTCTCATTGTATAATATGTAAAAATTCACATCTTTGAGAAGAAACAGTGTACATACAACACTCGCATATGAAAAGTTCTCCAGCATTCTTGGACATTATACTGTTCAAAAATTGTAAGGACGATTATTAATAAATCACATGTATGTTGAAAGAACTTGGAAAAGTAACTTGTCCATGTCAGACGAAACCTTGTCCCCTGAAACATTAATGTATTCTTTATTATAAGTGTTGCAAACCAGAGTAGATATTTTTTGTAGTACAATAATCATCGTGGAGAAATCGAAAGTTTTGAAGCTGTTGAAAGATGAAACTGATTTAGAGCTAAGAATATCAAACGGTTCTTTCGAATTATTCGGTATCCTCTATAGCTATTGATCGACATCATTTCTAGAATAACAACAGTGGTAATATTTCTGGAGGCCGGATCTTATTGTCGTCAGTATTGAAGTCAACAAAACTGAAAAAAAAAAGCTTAGTTGTACATTATGATGACCCTGCAATGGAACGCTGTTTGTATGGATTTTATGTAATTTAGGAATCCAATACAGGGATGGAATATCAAAAACTAACATTCCAGCCGAATCCTCATGACTGACATATATAATAAAACAGCCTGTCGACCCTATCACGAAATGCAATATATAAGGTTATAGAACTTTGCAAAAGAAAGGGTTATTAAACAAGCAATTGGAGTGGATATAATACTGTAAATTATGCCACGAAAATATTCCAACCAATCATACTAATACATGACAGTATATTAAAAACAAAAAGAAGTGGACGCTCGCACGACTAAATAACCACTGATTAAAACAAACTATGCGTATTACGGGCAGTAATGTGTTATTTTGCGAAAAGCAACCGGTATTTCGCAATAGAGGCGTGTAATGACTCAATTGTAACGCGAAGTTAAACGATGGTAGCGCGCTATTACGCGATGTGAACGCGTTCTAATGCGATAGGAGCGCGTTATAATGTGTGTCTTTACACGACAGTAACGTGGAAGTATGGGATTGTAGCACGTTATTACGATAAAATGATAAAAGCGCCTTAAAAGCGAGTGAATGAGTGAGCGAGTGAGCTGTTTAACGCCTTTGTAACGCTAGATACTATTAGGTTATTTATAGGCAATAACATGAATAACATGAAAGAATGATGATGATGAATGAAAAATGCGGTGGGCGGAAAACAAAGTAACAGTTAATTTTGAAGTCCACAGGAAAAGGGGAGAGCATGGTAGGGTTGGAAAATTTAGCCAATGTGGTGCACTACATGGTAGTCCACAAAGGGAACTTTTACGCACATGAAGCTCTCTCCACACATGTTGGTCCACTATGTTTTGCGGTCAGGTCGTCCGCATTAAACTTTATGACATGGCTTCCCCATTCAACTACCTTGGGCACACATCCGCGTCGCTGTTTGGGCTCAGTTGACTGACCCGAAGTCAGGTTTCTGATTGATCTCTAGTGGACTTTTACCGACAAGCTAAGCGCAGCTGTTGGCCTATTCGCCTCACGTCTCCCGCAAAGGAGCGTTAAGTAGCGAAACTAGTGCGTTATTTTGCAAAAAGCGAGTTATTACATGAAAAAAAAATCCTTTTTTGGATTTCCAAACTGAGCAAAATGGGTTAACGTGATTGTAATGTCAGACCAGTAAACTTTAAAAGTTATTTGTGATGAAAACATAATAATAATAAATTTACTTCTCGCACCTAGTCAAAAGTCACAAGTGTATTTTAATCGTTGAGCTGCTATTCATTTATTATTACGTAATATGTGAAAAGCAAGTTTTAAGCATTTTATTTCGGATCCATTTAAAACCTAGAACTAGATATCGATAAAATTGATTTTCGGTAAAAAGACGAGACAAAAAAATGAACAGATGAATGTCACTCATATTACTTCAATTTGAGGATTATATATCGCTTTATTTCACGAAGGATAAAATTGGAATACAAGGTAAACTTTTTTAATTAAGGCGAGCCTTCATAAAATATAATTACTCTAGTAAAGTGAAATAACCATGAAAATATTTCAGGTAAGTTATCTTGTAGTATTGATCGATATACCTTTAGTTTTCAAACAAGAAATAAAAGGTATTATTTCCAACAACTAAACTGGATAAATGGTGCTCAGTTACCACTAAATGGTTTACAAAATAAACGTTACATGGACATTCGATGCTTTTACTTCATCATTCGGGTTTTTCAGGAGCCAATTCCAAGGTTCTAAATTCATTTGCGCATTCACTCTTTCTTTCATGTTATAACGCGCTTTTGTCATTACTATCGCATTATAACGCGTTTTTAGTCGTGTAATAACCTCTTTCGTATTGCTTCTGCTTATAATCAACAGGGATATTTTTTATTAAATATATGATGCAGAAAAAAGAGCAGAAGGGAACAAATATAAACGCTTTAAAAATGAAAAGGGGATTTAGAAAGTTCAAAATGCGATATGTGAAACATGGTGGAACTGATAAATGATCTGTCTGTTATTCGTTGTAAATTGTTCTTACTAACAAAAGGCTCCAAGGAGCCTGCATGGCTCACCTGACTCGAATTCTTATTTAGTCTTGAAAGGGCTACAAGTTTAATGGTTTGTTCCCCGAACGCCTACTGGACTAACTGACTGGGGAGTTTAACGTCGTGACTATACCTACTGGACTAAATAAACATTTAATTTATATATGGGATTAAGGGGCATTCTAAGGGGTGTTTTAATTAATGTCACCTGTTCATTTGGTATAGGTAAAATATCCAAATGGAATATGTATTTCAAATTTCATATTATAATCTAGGTTTTGACTTTCACAAAACTATAAGTTAAAATAACATTTCTTTTGTGTTATTCATTATTTTTTATCTGTAGTTGCAATTGGTACATTTTAGCAGACAAATATAAAGTTAAAAACATTTTACATTTTCTTTTTGTAACAGGAAGTATATATGGACAAGCTAAGCAATATTTGTTTGAAATGCTTAAAAGCTTACCAAAATGTAAATGATAATATATGTCTTCAAAGATTTCTTACAAAACCTCACAGATACAAAACCTCTTTTTATAGAAGATTTCTTACTAAAGCTTCGGTAGTCATCTCATAATTTATTTGTCGAAACTGGACATTATCGTTGAGTAGAAAGCCCATTGAAAGTCTAATATGAGTGTTTTAAATGTTTTTATAGAAGATGAATATCATTTTGCTTTTCAATGTCATTGTAAGGAAAATTTGAGAACATTTTTTTTATATAAAGTCTTAGTTATTGTTATAGGAAAAGATCTAAGTTTTAACTTGTCCAGTTAGGCCATAACAAATGATTCATAGATTCTGAACCAAATTTCTTGAAAATATGGGGCAGACTGGCGACCTTTTTTTTATTTTTTCTTTATCCAATTTGATTATTTTTCTGCAATTTTAAAGAAAATTGACCAGAGAAGAATATCATACTTTACATATACATGTACTATTCTTTTATATTTTCAAGGTAAATACAGGTAACCTTCATCAATGCATTCCCCTTGATAGGCCCCTTAATCCCCCTTCCTAATGAGGTGTTGTTTTTATCCAGTAGGCGTTCGGGGAACACACCAGTTTAATAAGGGGTCATCTGACAACATTGATTAACATTATGCAGTTAAGTGTGGAGTTCAATCAGTTTAACATTATAGCAATCAAAAGCTTTTTATTTAGTCATTTAAGGGACCATAACTTCTATAACGGACCAATAAAAAAATCCCATCATATTTGATTTTTGTAGGGCTTAACTTACTAAACAGTTTTGTAACTTAAAGTTTTGCTCTAGCTTTTACGATTGAAAGGTTGTGAAAAAGGACAATTGGGACGCTCTAATATAACTCCTTAAAGTATTAAATTAATACTCTAATATAACACTCTAATATAACTCCTACAACTTTGACCCTTGACAAATTTTGCTTATCTTTATGTGCTTAACAACATGCAATTTAAATTTCTAAAATATCTTTAATAGTTTTTAAGATATTGAGCTTAACAAGTACATCTTTATAAATCAAGAAAAAGGGAAACAACTTCTACATGAGTGGTTACATCTTCTTCTAACTTTCAGGGCGGGTAGTTCTTGAGGTCCTTGACACTTTTGTTTCCATCAGAATTTTGATATATCTGTCACAATTATTGAGTTATTTGCCAAAAACTGCAATGTACCCCTATGTTATATTTGAGCAACGCCGGCCATGTTTTTTTACAAATAAAAAATTCAAACTATAATTTTGTTGCACTCATGCCAAGGAACAACTATAATAAGTATGGTTGCCATTAAATTTATGTAGTAAGAGGAGTAAATGATTTTAAAACAAAAAATAAAGACTGCAAAAACGGTCAATTTTGACGTTCTAGGGGGGAATAACTCCTAAAAGGAACGAACCTACAACTTCGATCCTGTTACAGATTTTGTAGATCTTTATGATTCTAACAATAATGTGATGAAGATCCAACACTTCATGTAGGAGAAGTTGCCCTTTTTCTGCATTTTTTCCCAAATATTGCACATATTAAGCTCAATATTTTGGACACCATAATGGATATTTGAAAAATTCAGCGTTGCTGAATGCAGTTTTGTTGTTATGTGTGTGTGTTTTATGTTGTAATGTGGTTTGTTTTGTTGTGATGATTTTTTGTCTGCCGGTTTTGTCTTTGTCTTCACGGTTTTATGATACTGATTACCCCTTTGGTACACCTTTGCTCCATGCAATTCAAATTTTTCAAATATCCATTATGGTGTCCAAAATATTGAGCTTAATATGTGCAATATTTGGGAAAAAATGCAGAAAAAGGGCAACTTCTCCTACATGAAGTGTTGGATCTTCATCACATTTTCAGACCAGGTAGATCTTGAGATGCTGAACACTTTTATCTTGCCAGAATTTTGATATCTGTCACGATTTTTGAGTTATTTGCTCAAAGCTGCAATTTACCCCTATGTTCTATTTTTAGCCATGGTGGCCATGTTTTTTTACGAATCAAAAATCCAAACAATTGTTCTGTAGCAGATATACCAATAAACAAGTGTATTAAGTTTGGTTTCCATTGGACTTAACGTGTCAGAGGAGTTAACGTTTGAAAAAGGTAACGGACGACGGACGGACGGACGATGGACGCCATGTGATGGCAATAGCTCACATGATCCTTCGGGTCAGGTGAGTTAAAATGCATAATAAACTGGAACCCGTTGTTTTTCTGTGTCCATCTTCCCGGTCTACCATTAAGCAACATCTCTATAAATGAATCAGAAAAGTGGTATCGGTTGCCACATTTATTTTACCGTTAGTTGTATTGGCCATTTACGAAAAATATCCATAAAAAGTTTCAGGAAAACTTATTTATAACATACCGAATGCGACGAAAGACGAACAATTTCTAAAGAATAATTATTTCCATACAGTGTCAAACAGCATATAATATTCAAAATTCTTCACGTTTTTTCTACAAATTTTGGAAAATTAATCCTGTTAAGCGCATATGTTTTCACCAATTTATAGTTCAATCAATATCAAATTTCCAGTCTTTTACCTTAAGTTACCTAAAGTTGTTACGAACGAAGAAGAGTAGTTGTCTTCTTTGTATTCGTCTTTTGTTAGAATTATATACAAAATGTCTAAAGTCATGACGCCTTTGCCCTTAAAAGGACAATTTGTATCGGTAATCATTTGTATACCCTAATTCATTTCATGAAACAGATTAAGTTAAATTTATAACTTTGATATAAATCAATTTCACAGAATTTTTTGTTATTTCATATTTGTCAAATTCTTGGGAACAAGGGTCTCAGAATTTTTTGTTATTTCATTATTTTGCCAAATTCTTGGGAACAAGGGTCTCAGAATTTTTTGGTTACTCTCTTTTTTGTCAAATTCTCATGAAAAAGTGTCAGAATTTGCTGAGGACAGGTTGTGGATGGGGACATTGTGTTCTTTTACATTCATTGTGTTGCACATTCATTTACATTCACACAATTTGTGGCATGATTTTGTCCCCCATCTTTGATGGTTGCATGATATTATTATGGTAGATTTTGTTATGTAATAGAAGTGTTTATGTTTTATTGATTGTATAATTCTGATGTATATATTATGTTGATTGATTTTTTCCTTTTCGTCATTTTAATAAATGACCATTTTCAATTCAATACAGTGTTTCTTTTCATTGTCTAACAACCATCAAACAGA
This sequence comes from Arcuatula senhousia, assembly GCA_963971305.1. Classification (NCBI taxonomy): domain Eukaryota; kingdom Metazoa; phylum Mollusca; class Bivalvia; order Mytilida; family Mytilidae; genus Arcuatula; species Arcuatula senhousia. The sequence continues at coordinate 56,393,623 of OZ020307.1, read as the reverse complement.
GCACAACTTCAACAGATTGTGCCATAAAGAATATTAATAAAAGTATCTCTTAATTTTAATAACTTGGATATTTCCAATTTAGCCCCCAAGAATAAATATCGATAGAGCCACAAGAATACAATTAATGTCCTGAGGGTTTTATTTACAATTTATTTGAACTTGTTTATCATAATATCATCATACATGTAGATGTCATAAAAACACATCGTATTAAATCGAAGTTTTATTAGCCGCCTTGTAAATAAAAATTTATTTCCGTATAAGATTAGACCACGGGTATACAGTGTTATTGTTCATTCATCCGTATAATATATTAACTCTGTCTAAACAAAACGTGTTTTTAAATGGGCAGGTTACACTTATTTGGTGTGTTCATATTTATAATTGTACACGGAAAAAACATGGACACTTAACTTTTTGTGAATGTGAATTGATAATTTCCGGAAAAAAAATCTGGTAAGTTTCTCTACATTACTTCCCTCTTAAATTATACTTTTATTTTAACCGAATTTTTTACCTTTATAATTATTTGAAATAGTATTCTACATACAACTCTGCAATGTACCCCTTTTTAAAAGAATGACAGATTGTTGTTTTATGATAGACAGTAATCAAAACCAACACAAGGCCTGCATTTGATACATTAAAATGTGAAAATGTGTTGGTCTAGCTGTATCCGACGGAATTTCATTATTTCCTGTGCAATAATATTCGTTTATAAATATTTAACTGATATTCTAAAACTTTTAACGCTTCACTCAGTGTTATAAAAATCACGAAGCACAACAAGATAAATTGAGCACGGCTGAAAATACCCCCTTCCCAGCCTCCCCCTTCTATCGTATCATCGTATCAAACTTCTGACTTTTTTAAACAGGCAGTGTACATATACATTGTATATACCTATATACAAAATAAAATAATACAAGCTTGGTTTACTTTATTCAAAAGTCTCTATAGAATAAGAAGGACCGGGGATTTTCATATATTAACAAAAATTCGTTTTATAACACCAGCGAAACGTTGAAAAGCGTTGATTGACAGACATAACATCATGTAATATTCTGTTTATACAAATTATGAAGGGATTTTAATAAAAAGCTTATTTGTGTATTTTAAATAGTAAGGCTAATTTTAAACATACGGGAGTGTGTTATGTGGTTGAAATGTGATTTTACAATAATTTTATTTCTAACATTCATTCAATCATATATATTATGGTCATGTGCAAAAAAAATCAAGCGATTATTTCACTATAAACGGATAAGTGACATGTCACTAATCAAATTTAATCGAAAACATTTTTATTTATTCTTATTTCAGAGTACTAGCAAAGAAAAGGCATGATCTGATATGGATTTTATGAAGAGTAGCCGTTATGGAAAGGTCAAAATGTAAGTCGTAACGTAGATTTCATGTTATTGTTACGTTAGTTACTTGGAACTGCATCAACCATTACCAACAAAATCAATTCTAATTTGTTTGAAGAATAACACAGTAATGAATCAATAAATTATCACATTAATTAAAAAATTGTCAAAGTCAAAAATGGACGGATTTTGTTAAACAGGAAGTAGTTGAGCGACATACCTGAAATCAAATCCCACGTTATGGGATTGACGTGTTTGAATTACGACCTTTGGTGTTTTTAAGGTTTTAGCGCTTAATTGTTTAAACATATGTGGGGGAAAAGTGTCTAGAATATTTTTTATCTAAATCTTAACAGAAATTGTAATTTAACCAACTTGAACTTTAAAAGTGCATCTATACAAAATGGTACATTTTTACAACATAACAACTTCCACCCTGGGACTGTTAAACAAATACATGTATCAAGTGTAATAAGTAGTTGCTGAGATAACTGTAACGAAAATGTCTTCCCCGCCTGCCCGCCCGACATTCACCATTTTATAACCCGTGAAATCCGGCAGGTACTTTGATCCGACCAAAAGTAATAAATGGAGTTATTTCTGCTTTTATTTTGTCGACAAACCAAAATTCATGGGTCACATTCAAGGTTGAGTGCCTAGCATTCTTATCAACAAAATCTCCGTCAGTATTTAAACCACCCTGGTTTAACCCACCATTTCATTTGAAATGCCTGTACCAAGTCAGGACCATTGCGAGCTACAACTATTTCGGTATGTCTTCCGTGTTTTGTCTTTTCCTCTAGTTTTCACTTGGACATTGAAATTGATCCTCCGAGTTCGGTAATTTTGTTATTACCTTTATGTGTTAATATATTCATATAGACCAAGCCAAATACAAATGATATCGTGGCCATTGTTAAAATTATTAGAATAAGAGGAAATACTTTTTTTTAGAAATAATCAAATAGATCAAGATCATGAGTATCCTAGGGGTGTGTATAAAATGTTTGTTTACTTTCCTGTCCGGATTTAAATTGACAAGTATAAAGATAACAGCCTATCAATATTATAAATCATACTGCCTCCGGGATTTTTTTTATTATCATGACATTAAAACTTAGTTCGTAATTTTCTACCTTAATGTGATATTATAGATATATATATTTTTTTCCAAACCATGAATGGACATTCCTTTTGAAATAAAGTGTTCTGACTTTTTTTATCTTTTTTCATGTTTCAAATGAAATCTTTTAAAAATACATTCGTAGTATGAAAATAAAGGAAAACAATAATTTTATTAACAAAATAAAATAAAATATTCGAATGATTCTTTTTTTAGCACTCTACTTTTTGAAATCTTTAAGAATTCCAATGTATTATTTTATCTTTCTTGACCTACTGCATATAAGAAATTTCTATGGTCGCGTCTAGCTTTATCGACATTTAGCGAAAAATTCCGCTTTAACTTAGGGGGTCATCTGCTTCCCTTTGACCTTAGGATAAAGAGCAAAAATAAAAGCGCCGCTCCTTTCCTTTGTTTAATTCTAATATTTTTTTAGTGATTTGATGTCATGCATACTGTATACTCCATCGCCGTTTATGTTCATATCGTTTGGAAATTTTGCTGTCATTAAAAAATCAATCACTACAAAGTGCGACACGACAAAAATGTTTTTTCGTGACAACAGTAAGGTTTTTGCTGACCTAGGTAAATTTTACATACAACAAAAATGAAAACATCCCAATTATCAGTGAATAAATGAACGAAATTAGTCTTGAAAATGTATTGACATTTTACCCTGTATGATAAAGAATCGTTAGGTAAATATTGTTTCAATAAAAAAGTTTATCTAAGCAGAAAAATGTCACGTTTCTATCTTGAAAGCCAAGTGTTTTTCTACCTTCCGACGATTTTTGACAAGAAACCGACCGTAAGGTAAGTTTATCTATACCTATATATACTTCATATATTTACCAACACTCATGACTTGGCATCAGTCTTCTGTCACAAAGCAGAAGAACATATTTGCCAGCCAAATATTTTATTTTGGTAAGGTTTGTTCGTGTATTACCTTTTGCTATATAAGGGTTTTACGTGTGTAGGCGACGGTCTTTGATGAAGGAAGCGACGTTTTTTTCGTGCTCAAAATGAGTTTTTCGTTTTAAATTGGCCCTCAAGAAAAGAAATTGTAAGTTTTTTATTATAAAAAAAATACATGAACTACAGACCGATAAATGGGTATTTTAAATTTAGTTTTATGACATTAAAATTTGTATAACGAAATCGTGCATCAAATATAAAAATTATTATCCGTACATGAATAGCGTTCATATATTATTCAGTCGAATAATATCAAACTTTAAAAATTACTGCAATAAAATAGATGTGAAAATTCCGAACAATTTTTATTAAGGCAATGTTGTTTTCCATTTTTATTTCATAACCTCATGCATCTATTTGTACATATTCATCAATCTAAAACGATTTTATACATCCTAAATATATACATGTAGACGTTCACATTGGTACACTTAGCTTATAGGTACATTTAAAATAATAAATACTAGTAGAACATTAGGATAGAAACTCAATGAATGTAGTTGATTAGCTAATAATAGTTGCCTTTCTCAAAAGCAGCACAAGCTCGGCTATATCATGTAGGTAGATGAACATTAAAAGGGGTGATAAAATGAGCATACAAGAACAGTGAAGTTGCGGATCGCGGAAATGCCGGGAGACACAAAGCCATTCGAGGATGATACTTTTCCCTGTCACACCAATTGCACTATTCATCATGGTTTGCGAGAAAGAGATGTCAAGATATCACGGAAACTGAAGTCTTGAGGTTTCATGCATTTCATTAAAAGTTTTCCTCCAAAAAAAAACGGACGCTACACTGTAAAAATGTATATTGTATAGAATCAGGTAATTACGGCTATGCCTCTGCGATAAGACATCCGTATGTACGTTTGGTGTATATTAAAAATATACTGACTAGTCCCTTCTTTCAGCAACAAAAATAACAGGTTTTTTTAAGTGCTTAAGTTTATTAAAATGTCTCCAGAATCCTAAACCTTTTAAAGTGATTAAGCCTGTTCACCTTAAGTTTATTAACTCCATGATTTGAATGTGTCCCTAGAATCCTTATTTTTTTTCAAAATTGTACAAAAGTTTTCATAACACATTTAATGCCTAATTATAAAATGACCCCAAAAGGGGAAGTGCAGATCTTCAATACATCTGTAAACACTATGTAAAATTTCAAAAAATCTACTGTTTGTTTTTTGAGATTCACATTACACAAGAAAGACACCCATAAAGTGCTATGGGCGGACGGACTGAGTGACTACTATAGACCTATTTTGGCCCTTGGCGAAGCTGGTAAAAACTTAATTATAAACAGGAAACCGTCGCATTCTTAGGGTATGTCACTCAAAAACCGTCACAGGTTCCCGAACAAACCTTACAGTATTCACGAAAAAAAGTTTGTTTTTTTTTAGAAAAAAATACTTCAACGTATCCTTATAACTATGGCTAAAAGAAATCTGAAACATTTCAGATTTGTCAAAAGAAGCACAGAAATGGTTGTGTAACGAAATCACGATATTTCTTTTTAATTTGATATATAACAATCTTTATTTTTGCCAATTAAACAACATTCAACTGTGCTAATATTGACCAGTGATATTTCTTGTATATTTTTAAAATCAATTGACGTATTTACCACGATCAAATTATGCTACATGTATAAACTAAAATGGTCTGAAAAAAGCTAGAATCGTCTTCTTTTTCCTCTGCTTTTCCCACAATGCATTTAAGCGACCGGCAAAAACCGTACTGTTGTCACGCAAAAACAAATTTATAGTGCCGCACTTTGAAGGGATTTATTATTACATGTATTTTTCCTTTGATGGACGCTTTAAATATTCTTCTCCTAATTGTGACAGATACCAGTTTCGCTCCTTGAAGTAGATTTCGTTACAAGCATTTTCTTTGTGTCTTCTGGTTTAAACATGAAGACTGAAACGTCCATTTCGTATCCTTCAAAGAAACAGATACCAATGGGGTATCCGAATTTCAAAAGTCCAAAAGGGCAGAGACAAAACCAGTAAACACCAACAAGGACGGGACAAAAACAGACAACATGTAAAACATGGAAACACAAAAATAACAAAATATCAATCACAAACGACAACTGAAGTCGAAACGAGAGTGAACTCAGGTGCTCCGGGAGAGTAAGCACTTCCTGCTTGCTATAGCACACCCATTGCGTTGCCATCAGTGTGTCAAATCCGGTAAAGGAAGACGAAACAAAACCCTAGGACTATTGCGGAATGCGCTTTCAGATGAGTTCACATAAATAATTTCATTATATATAAGAGGCAAACACACACTAAAATTCTGCATGAAGCATAAAAATGTCTCGAATTGCAAGATATGGAAAAGCTGTACTACAAAAAGCCTTAATAATTGAATGTCTTCATGTGCTCGAATCGTGTCGCCTTTAACACCGGGTAAAATATAGTGACGTGAATGGTTTAAACCATCCGTATCCTTCTATAATCAGAACAATTTGCAAGAAAAAGACCAGTATAAATATTATTATAATAAAAGGTTGTTTTGAGTGATATTATAAATTTTACACCGTCTTCACTTTAGTGAAACATAGCTCTCATTTCATTTTAGATCTGGTGCTACCATTTTTGGTCTGTACATTCACGGTGATGTTCTTTGTATCCAAGACTGACTACAGCAAGTCTTTCGATCTGACTATAATCAGTGGACGGTTAAGGTCTATATATAGTAATGTCAAATATCAACGAAACCTTAGCCTGCTTATACCGAAACCTAGGCCAGCGACAACGTTAGGAGCTTCAATCGTCATGCCAAAGTCATTTTTAACAGGAACGTTAAAACCCACGACCAGCGTTCCAAAGTCATCAACACAAAGCATGAAAACAAAAACCACATCGAAAATTATATCTACAACAACGCAATATATTAAAAACAATACCAGAAACTACTATTTATGTCCAAGCTTTCTGGGAGGCTTCGGTAATCAACTTTTCCAATATGCCGCCCATTTTGGTGCCGCTATGGCGAAAAATATGACGGTGATGATAAGTTCGAAAGCAGAGGTTAGTCAGATTTTTTATTTAAAAACCCGTGTTTCTATTCAAGATGATACGGGTATATGTAGAAGCGCTCTTGTAAGAGGAGATAGTTTAGACTGTGGTTTTGACGCAAACCTTTTTAAGTTCAATAACACGCGTAATATACGTTTAGCTACTTACTTACAAAGTTGGAAATATTTCTATAATTATAGTGACCAGTTGCGAAGAGACTTCACTTTTAAAGAACATATTCAAAAAGAGGCAAATAAAATCCTTAATGGCATACTTGCTGGACTACACATATCACGAAATTTAACTATATTGATCGGTGTCCATATTCGTAGGGGTGACATGGTAAATCACTCATTCGGTTATGATGTAGCAACTCCGGGATACCTGAAACAAGCAGTGCAATACTTTAAAAACAAGTATAACAATACAGTTTTCATAGTCTCTACTCAAGACATGACATGGACACAGACTCACATGCCAAAAAATATAAGTGTACAATATATTAATAGTTCAAAAAGGGAGGTAATCGTTGCAACGCTTGCGTCATGTGATCACACAATAACAACAGTCGGGTCTTTTGGTTGGTGGATTGGTTGGCTTACCGGAGGGGAAGTGACGTATTATAAATGGCCGGCTAAAGAAGGATCGGCACTAAGAACCAAATATAGTAAAGATTATTCAGATTTTTTCTATCCAGGATGGCAAGGGTTTTAGCATCCATTGCTACCGGAGTTTTACCAAGTGTTTCTACATGTTTCAGGGTTGTGCCTTAATTTGTTACATGTTACTTAAGTGCTATTTTCTGTAAGAATCAGGAAATGGGTGAATCATGATTAAAAAAACACACGAGTTTGACATCAAAATACTGTTCAAAATGCTTAAAAAGTAACAAAAAATACATTGGCACTTTTTTTTAAAGTAAGTAATTTGAGATATATTTTGGTTGAAATGCATATAGAATTTGAATCTAAGTGAGATAACTCTGTCAAGTCACACTAAATTCCTATCATTTTAATAGAATTTTTTCTCCATCCTCTGACACTCGAGACAACAACTAATGTTTGTTTCTTCATTAGACACGTTAGAAGGCTATTTTGAATGATAATTTATTGTCAAAACCGTGTGTTTTTAAAAATCATGATTCAAAGTTTTTAAATTTTGTCTGATTCTTACAGAGAACTGCAAGTAAGGTTTGTCCTATTTGCAACACAATCATTATTTGTCAAATACGATTTTGGTATCTAAATTGCTATACATTTGTATATCCTACACAATGAGATCTATCATCGGAAATCGGCATATTCTTCTTGAAATTCATGCCTGTTGATAGTAACTACTAAACCGGGAGCACGGATTCCTTCATGAGAAGACCCAAATGTGACGAATTTACGTAGAAGGCATCATTGTTGGCTTTCGAACTTTGAAATCAATTGCTACAACTTTTCCAAATCGTAAACGTTTACTTTGAAAAATTGCGCTAATTACAGCAAATAAAATGTACCGTTACCCCAAGCTGAACAGGAACTCATCTTGATACTTCTTAATCTCTCTATAAAATTTTGTTATCTTATGTTTTAAACACCCTTTGGCAGTAAAATTGCACATTTTCTTTTGTATACTACCATATCTCAGCTATTTTGCCAATGAGAAATTTTCAACATGTAATTTTTTTATACATGTAGTAGGATTTTTTTTCATCCGTACAACAAGATAATCTCATCTCAATAGATGGGAGCCGGTTTAACTGATCAGAGAGATCAGCTTCAATTTTTGACACATTCAATAGGAGGATTGAGCACGGGTACTTTAAAGTATCTTGCTGAGATTCTGTACAGCTTGGGGTAATGAAACATTTTATTCGCTATAACACGTCATACCAATATCATTTTTTACATGAACTCTCGTCCGGATTTTAAATGTGCACTCATAGTTGTTATTTTATTGAGAGTTTTTTTTCATTATAAACTTTCATGACCTCATCTTTAAAGAATTATAGATCTGTTTTTGTTTTTATTTTTTTTTCCTTCTTTATTTGATAGAGTTGTGGGGTCAAATACAAATCGTTAGACCAAACTGATAGACCAAGCACAAAGAGCCTTGTTCGCCTTGTATACGAAAATTAGAAATCTAAACTTACCCTTAGATATTCAAGTTAGCCTTTTCGATAGTCTTGTTGAGCCTATCCTACTATACGGCTCTGAGATATGGGGATATGAGAATAATGAGAAGATAGAAAGGGTACATCTTCAATTTTAGGCCTTAGAAAAAGTACACCAAATTTTATGGTATATGGCGAACTTGGCAGATACCCGCTTGATATCAATATCAAAATAAGAATGATTTCTTTTTATAATAGAATGATCAAAGATAGAAACAAGCTTAGCAGTATAATGTTTAGACTGATTCATAATCTTCACCTTAATAATATATGTACTTTTAAATGGATATCGTATATTAAGTCTATTTTTGACGATTGTGGATTAAGCTATGTTTATGATAATCAGCAATATATTGATATCTCTCTACTTGAACCTGTTATTAAACATACTCTGAGAGATCAATTTATACAAAAATGGTTCAAAACTATTGACGATTCGTCAAGAGGCAATTTTTACAGTTTATTTAAAGTTCAATTTGGTATGGAAAAATATCTTATAAATCTTAAGAACAATTCAAGAATTTGGATTTCAAAATTACGCTGTTGTAATATAAATATACCATTAGAAAAGGGAAGATGGTATAATATTCCAAAAGAAGACAGACTTTGTACTTTTTGTAACGAACATTTAATCGGAGATGAGTATCATTATTTTTTCATTTGTAAAAGCCCAAACATGACTAATTTGAGGCAAAGGTTTATTCCTTCATATTATACACAATATCCTTCTATAGAAAAAATGAAATATATGTTATTATACTGTAACAAAAAATTATTATTTAATATTGCCATGTTTATAAAGCAGTTATGTTCTCTGCTTTAGATAATTGATTTCTGTTTTATCTGTCTATTCTGTCATCTTGTAATATATTTTGTATGTATGATTTACTCATGTAACACATAACATGTGTCTGAGTGTAAATAAAGAATCTGAATCTGAATCAGTATTTATACATCAAATCATAAAAAATATGTATAAAAGTCTTCCATACTCGTGATAATGTAGCTTTTGATAATTATTGAGATTACATTCCAATTGTTAAAGTGCAATCATTCTTCAATTTGAAGATCCGATATTAATCTATTACTTGTGACAATACAAATTCATTGTTATATTTGTTCAGATGTTTTTTGTCATAAAATAAAAAGATTTTGTTTTCAAATTTTGAGTTTATTAAACAATAGATAGTGTGTCACAGCTTTACAGCCGTTTTAGATATTGACATTTAACTGAAACAGGATACTCCACCTTTCAATTTGTGTGGGTTTCCTCTTTGATCAATTCTGTAACATTTTGTTGATGAATTGATTTTGTCTGGTTTTTCGGGAATCACCATTCATGTGCACTGTCAACATGTCAGTTAATCTTTACACCTGGAAAAAAAGTTAAGCACCCCTGGGATTTTTTTTTAAAATCATACATTTTCAAAACACCTTTTAAACATTAATTAACGGATAGTTTTATAAATTTGTATTGCAAACTAAAATATGCACTGTTAAGCACAAATTAACATTTTTGAGCAGAGCTCTATGTAGTTATATAGCTATCTGACTTTCGCGTTTTTTTTTCGTCTAGACAGGGTAAATCGGTCAGGCAATATTCCTACCAGAGGATCCATTATAGAATATTCATCGTGTATAATCATTGTTTCAATGATTTAAATGTTATACAGGTTGTCTTAACTAAGAGGTACATCTTTATACCCCTATAATAAATCCAAAATAAATGTGGACTACATTTCACATATCGATACACTAAAGTTGATGTACACTTCAGCGTTGCTGACCTTTTACCTTTAATTTGATCAATACGTCATATATATTTATTCAAGTGGGTTGAGCCAAATTACGGATTTCATAACAAATCTTTAAGTGGGCGGAGCAAACGAACAAAATTTGCTGAAAAACAGATCGTTCTTTATTTTAGTGCTTACATTTAGCTCTGCTTTTAAACGCTTTAGCGCTTTGATTATACATTGTAACAAACAAAACGATTTTTAGGCAAGCGCCAGCGAAGCCTTATGGAGTCTATAGAGTAGTGATGATTTTCGCGTTTTTTTTCTGTCTAGACGGAGTGATTTTCCTGCATCCAGGCTGGAATAAAATGCTTTATTTTCTATATTACTTTTCAATATTTGTTAACATGATATACACTTCTATAAATCTCAATTTGTATTGGCATTTTATATGACCGGCACAAGTTTTATTTATTCCTTTGCATCTTTCATGACGAACTTTTTAGTTAAAGGCGATAGAATATACATTATGTATTCATCTATTACTTGATTGGTTCGTATAAATATTTCTCTCATTTGATTGGTCAATGCATGGATTCAGATTCTAGCTTCACCATTCATAAAATCAGTACAAATACACATCATTGGGACGAGTGCATTTTAATCGAAGGGGTGTTTCAATCGATACCGTTTTTACACGATACCTGTCTTGTGTGTGCAATTGTATTCATTAACTTTAAATTTGAGGGCATCTGCATGACGATCCTTTCTTCGCTCACCAAAATTAATAATTCGCAAACATTTTGAACAATATACTTTAACAGAGAATAAATCTATTATAGTTCTTATATATTTCGCTTGCCTTTAAACGCTTTAGCGCTTTGATTTTTATGTACATAACACGACATGTAAAAAATGATGGCTTTTGTACATAAACATGGTCTTGAAAATTATTGTCCCCTCAAGCTCAAAACTTTTAATTAATTGTCAAATCATAATCAAAAGATTGGTACTGCATCGTCAAAGAATCAATTTCGGCTGCTGGAATCCTTGTTTTTTTTACTACCAGTTTTATGTCTTATTTCCTAAAGAGTTATCTCCCGCTTTTTAAGGCGAAAATGTGCTTTTAACCGAAAGCTAACATCCTTCCAGTCACATATTAGAGAAGTAAAACTGACCAAACTCATGAAAATTAGAAATTATTTCAAATCATCGAAAAGCACAAAAAGTCTAGGGGTGTTTAACTTTTTTCCAGGTGTATATATCTTTTGCGTTACATGTACACGTATATCGCCCTTAAAGTTGACGTGTGGATATATTATCGTTATTAATTAAAATTTTAAATTTATTTTTACACAATAAACAACTATTTAAACGATGAGGACTTCAAAGTTAAACAAGCACACAAATATGGACAAACATGGAATTCCTATCTCCTTTTTGAAGTTATTTTATAGAGTGTTGTCCTTTGCTGTATGTGACCCAAACTTATATGTAATTGATCTTTGGCAACGTCATGAACGGTGATGGATGTGTTTTAATAAGTAAGTATAGCCTTGCACGCGGAACCAGCTCCCTATTTTATTCAAAAACTTTTATTTCTTAAACACATCTTTTGTGAAAGTTTCAAGCTGGTTCCGCGTGCAAAACATACTAAAAATTTAAAAAGACTATAATTTTTGAACGTGTTATCAGTAAGAAATGTGCGAAATCTGTCCGTTTTCGTCGTTTTTCTTGAGATAAGCGGTTATTTCAATTTCAAAATTGTTTTTAGAGTGATGTATATATATGATGGGCCTTTTATAGAATTGGAAATACTGGCTTCAAATATATAAGCACAAAATTTCAATTTATTCAAGCCCTACCTAGAAATTTCCTTTAAAGACATAGAACCTATCATTTTCGAATTTTTTAAAAAATAATGAAATTCACACTATTTGAAGAATACATTGTAAAACCTTTGAAGAAACTGTTAAATTTTCAAAAAACCTAACAGAAAGTATTCTTTTCGACGGAAAACTGAATAAAAAAACGCAGTGTCAAAAAAGAGGACAAACTAATTATAGAATGTAAACACTTGCGGGTACCGATAAACTAAGAAACGAAAAGTAACCAAACCAAACGGAGCAGAACAAAAACGATATCGGTAAAGAAGGAAACGTAAACAGTATAATAAGCAACCGAAATCTGTTAAGAAAGGAAACGAAATGCGAGCAAAACTGATTAAAAAAGAAAACTGAATCGGTTTTAGCCGACACCAGTCGTTTTTCTTAATTTCCCGATTTCGTTTTCTCTTCGCCTCGTTTGGTTACATTTCGTTTCTCAGTTTAACAGTACCCAGTTTACCAAATGTAAATATTTATGCTGGACAATACTTAATCAACGCGAATAATTAAAATAAGATTATTGTATAGAAAACTGCAAAACATTGAGTTTTTATGTTGGTAATGGTAAGTTTTAGATAGTATATTTTTAATATGTGTACTTTTTATTCAATGTAAAAAATTGCGAAATTGATAGGTTCTATGTCTTTAATTTAAGATGAACTTTTCTTTCAAAATGGGTCAATTTCGATTTTCGAAGATGTGTTCGTGCAAATTATTATTAAAAAGTAGTCTTTTACAACAGTACAGTCATTTTGCTACAAAATAAGGTATAAAGTTGAAATACTTTTTTTATTTTAGCCTACAGATGGGCCAAAATAGGGCCTTATCGCAACCCATCCTTTTGCTTGTCGCCTTCCAAAAATTATCTATGCAAATACAGAACAATGAGAAAAATATTCTGATGACGACGAGTTACTACATTTTTTAAGTAAACAAAATATATTCATTTTTTTAACATTTTCTTTTTAACACTCATTCGCCCCAAGCACCTTGTCCTAAACTGAACTTCCTAGAAAATGAACTGATCAAAGATGACTTTATGTCGTGCTTTAGGAAGAGATCACAACGGCTCACATTTGCATCAAAAGTTTCCATGTCTTTTCGGGATTTTGGTCATTCAGATCTTATATTCTGAATTTTAAACGATTGGATTGTGTTCCTTAAATGAGAAGCGGATCGAACTCAATCATATGAGGGCAAAAAAGAGAATCCATCTGTGCTGTTTCATGTCGTATCGGGGGAATCAGTGACCATCAATACCAGTCCGGGACTGGATGAGACATGTGTATACTAAATGAAAAATCTATTTGATCTTATTTCGTGTGAGTTGATATCAAACATATGAATATTATTTCGGGTTTATGACCAAATAATCAAACAGTCACAGCTTTAATGTTTGAAAAGTCCATCGCTTTAGATCGATAACCCATGTTGACATTAACTAAAACCGGATACGATAGTAATTTGCGGTGGTGACAGTCCTCATTCAAGTCATTTGTCTATTCACTGAAGTATTTGTTTGCTGTACACTCAAATCAATGATATTGCAACAAAAAAATGAAACATATGTTTCTGCACTTGATTTTTAGTGAAAACGATGAATAAGTTAATTTCCAACTTGTTCAGGGTATTCACATGATTCAAGGTTAACTTAATACAAAAAAAATCAAAAATTAAAACTGCTTTCAATACGAGATATAACCAATAATCGTTTAATAACAGTGGCAAATTAACGACAGTCAAAACTTTTGTTACTCACTGTATGGAAAGAGCGAAAGGGAAAAACGGTTGATTTCTGTGCCCCGATGTAGTTTATTGCTGTGCTCAAAATGAAGTCGTCTGTTTTTTCTGCCTTTTTACTTAATTATTGAATAATTACATATCCTGCATTGTCGGTGATTTCAACATTAGATAGTAACGATTTAGTTTATTCAAGTTTTACTTCCATTTTTATGTCATAAGCTATTTTGGTCACAAAAAGTCATCAATTTATAAATAAAACACGGTTTTTTTGGAAAAATTACATAAATAAAACACTTGCAGATGAAATTAAAGTGAACAAAAACTGTTCATCGTGTATTTATGTATATATAGAACTCTATTGTTGATAAATAAAGTTTAATTATGCAAAGGTTCAAGACAGATCGATGAAATAAGAGTAGGTGTTAAAATTTGCACCGCGAATGTATATTTCTGTGCTGATTTTCTACATGCGAATGTATATTTCAGAGCCCGCGGAAGTTTATTTGTGTGGTTGCGAATGTTTCGTTCTGAGTTATAAATACTTGGCCATAGAAAATCAGATCAAATAATGGAAATATAACTTTAGTTCTAACTCTAAACCAGGAGACAGGTTAATGAAGCTGTCCTAAGCTGTATCCTAAACAATGTCTTATGACTTAAAATGGGATGTAGATAGGATCATCCTTAGACGCGTCTAAGAATGTTAAACGAAACCATCTTAGGATAACCTTAAATAAGACCATCCTTATATGAATTTAAGATAATCCTGAATAGCCATATGTCATGCATTTACACCGATGTGAAGGCGTTTGAAAAAAAAACTTGGAAGTTTTTTGTTTTACATTTTCAAATGCAAAATAGATTTAAGCATTTTTATTGCATTGCCTTTGGTTTTTTTTAGAGAATAAAAATAATGTATTGCAATATCATTGCATTTCTTCATTCATTTTTGTTCTGTGCGTTGCGCTTATCACTAATACCAAAAGTAAATCCCTAGGTTTGGGAAGCAAATATCCACATGAACTGTTAAATGTTAATTTCAAAAGTCTAGTACTACATATATTAGAATATCGTCAAAATGTAACTGGTAAAACGCCAATATATGGGTCACTATTGGGAAAATTTAATCAATGGCAAAAATATCTTAGTTTGCTAAATGTAGAAAGTCAAATATCAAAAATGAGAGTTGGGCCACATACAACCCAAATTCAAGGGGATAAAACCTATTTCAGACACTTTTTTTAAATTCAAAGTCACAAGGATGGTCCTAGGACAACAATTTTTACAACCTTAATTACGGACCAAATTTAGGACATGCCATTTTTATGATGCCTTCAATAACACGACATAGGACCGAGACATGCCCAAAGACCATCCTTAGACATGTCATAATCCTAGGACACCTTCGTTAACACGGCCCCAGGATAATTTTAAAACACGTGTTCATTTAAAATTCCTGTCTAAACCATCTAATGTTTTACTTATTCTATAAATTACAAAAAATAATATATAAAGCTCTTTTAAACAAAGCACGACAAAATTGATTGGTGATAAAATCTATATCTATACAGAATAGAATAGAATAGTATGTATTGAGATATTTTTGTAGGCTGTAAACCTGGGACTTTTTTCCGCACCGGTCGTCTTTGCTTTTCCTGGAAGGACTACTGAGTTTTAGTTAACACAGTCTTAAATTTACACAGTAATCGTATTATCCATTTTATAGACTAAAATGGAGGACACATATCGCGCCGTGTATTTTTTCAATTTAGATACAGCAATGTCAGTGCGAAAATCGCAAAATAAAACTGTCTCGATAATTGTCTGCTATACAGTATTCGGTTTGTTTTTGATTACATTTCAAAATAACATTACCGAACAATAAAACTTACAGTTTTATACCCAACTTCAATAGACAATGGGGGTTCCAAAACATCATCAAAATCAACAACGGCTATTGTAAGTTTTTTATTCATCTGGTACAATGCTTTTTCCATTCAAAATTTCATCTTCTGGTCTCAAATCAAATTTTAAATGTTAAAACTTGTTCTTTTTCTCGTCCACTCTAATTTTGATATTTACCTTTTCCTTGGGATGGTTATGGACAAAATGCAAAATTGTGTCGTTGAATATGCCAGAAAAAAAATCACAATATTCGCATTTTAATTTATCCATATTATTTTTCTGAAATTGAAAAAAAAATTTCATTAGTGCCTTTAGCCCGTAATTTAAGCACATTCATGTTATGACATCAAATAATAAAAATTAATTATAATAAAAGTAAATAGCACAGAAATCAACTACAACATTTTTTGCTGCACAGAAATCAACATTCGTGAACTCGGAAATAAACGACAGCATTTCTTCAACCCTTTTTATTGAGTGTTTACAAAACAACAAATCAGTTACTTATTGTAGGTTTTTTGTTAACCTTTCATAAGATATTCCATCAAATTAAGATTAAAAACGCAAACTGCTACTTAGAAATGAGTTTTTCTATAAATTAAAGGCTTTTTCTATTCTGATAAGTTTTATCAGAACACATAAATAAACTTTCGCTACTTTAAAAACTGCTCTCAAATAAACTACAGCCTGCACAGAACTTAACAGCAGCAGGGCACACAATAAACATTCGCCTCATAAGTTAAACACAGCTGTAAAATCATTTGAGAGGACAATTTCTAATCTTCGACAGTAGAATATGTTCTAAAATATTATAAAGAATATTAAAACTTACTAATTGCTTACAGATGTACCAAAGAATTATGCGATTTTCAACATTTTAACTTTTTGCTTTTTCATTGCGATATTTCTTACATTATTTATCTATTGATTTAAAACTTGTTGAAAAACAATAGAGTGACAAGTAAGAAACTACAAATGAACCTTAACAACACTAGTATATCTATTTTTCTACCTTAATGACATATTTTCGTCTTCCTGATGTTTACAATCGTCTGTTTTACCCACAATACAACAATGACACAGGAGTAAACTACACCGGGGCACAGAAATCAACCGTTTTTCCCTTTCGCTCTTTCCATACAGTGTTACTGTGCCTGATTTTTAACAATAAAAGAACGACAGGTGGAAATTATAGACATCGGTCTAATCCTAGTCTGTTGTCTACCCTTTTCTCATATTGTCCTCTTCTTTGTGATAAAATCAAACAACGATGATATTTTAACAGTTTTATTGCAAGCTAAAAACTATAGCCGTGTTCAAGGTCCAAATTTTAATTGCAAAATTTCATGCCGAGCTTATGCCTCCATTATTATATAAAAGTCTTACCAAAAATAACAAATTAAAGGTGATTGGCAAAGAATCTAAATAATTTGAGTTGACGTATCACAATTGATTTGTTACTACGGAGCTTGTGGGAATTATGTCGATTTCCTTTGCAAAGCGTCACACAAAACTTGTTAATTCAGGGTTATATTGCTCCTCGGTTGCTGTCTTTACTCTAGAAATTTTACAAAAGAAGACGTCATG
The DNA here is from genome assembly GCA_963971305.1 of Arcuatula senhousia. Classification (NCBI taxonomy): domain Eukaryota; kingdom Metazoa; phylum Mollusca; class Bivalvia; order Mytilida; family Mytilidae; genus Arcuatula; species Arcuatula senhousia. Next base: position 56,376,111 of record OZ020307.1, on the reverse strand, counting down.
AGCTCATGGACAAATATGGTATTTCCATCTCTCAGATGAGTCCAGATGGTTGTTTGTCACGAGGTACTGTTTGTCCTCCTTTACCGGATTTGACACACTGAATTGGAAACTGGCAGCGCAACGGGTGTGCTATAGCCAGCTGGAACTGCTTACTCTTCCGGGACACCTGAGTTCTCTCTTGTTCCGACTTGAGATCGCGTTGTTAATTTTTGTTCGGATGATTTTTTTTAGTTTCGTTAATTTGTGCTGTTCGTTTGTATTTTCTAGTTTTGTCGTTGCTCATACGGACTTTTGAAGTCCCCGAGGGCAATTACAAGCAAAGTCGTCTGACACTTGTTTAAGATTTTTTTTTTTTGAAATTTTCGTTTGTTATTTTTTTAAAACACCAGGTCTCTTTCCTTGTTCTGAACATGGTCGATATAGTCCGGCAGCTTCAAGCATATTTCAGAAGAATTGTGCACCAGCTGTTACAAGCATGAAACTTGGTACAAACCTTCTCCGGACATCACTCTTTTATATAAGATCGGGAGCCCATCTCATAAATTCCTTACTTCCGGTCAAATTCAAGATGGCCGACACCACGTGGAAATCTGTAGACTACTTCTATAAAATTGAAGTTTTTTGCATATAGCGACAAATTTGGGCTATTGTTTTTCATATGACATGTTGTGATCAAGGCTGAACCCACATTATATAACAAATAAGACTACTTCCGGTAAAATGGCGGACATTTTCAGGTTTTAAATGATTTTTTCCAGATTGCTTTGAAAACAAAAAGTCTTAAATTTTATATATATGAAATAGAATTTAGCAATTGAGTGTTATTCCTAGCATCACCTTTATTTACATATTTACTTGCCAATTTTAGTCTAAACTTGCATTCCTTCAATGGAATTTGAAAAAAAGTTAAGTTTGACTTCTATGCCAAAATATGTGTTTGTCTTATTATGAAAATGTTTGTTCGAAAATAATTTTTATTCTAATACATTTAAGTATCCTATAATGAAACCTTCAGATAAAATACCGAAAATGCCTTAATATCTCCAGAGGAGCAATTACCGTAAATGCCTAAAACAAAATACCAAACAAGTTGTAATTACCGTAAATGTTCTTTAATTTAATAAAAACATATCCAATGTGCATTTTTTCAGATTTTTAAGCTAAACAATATTTTCTTTCTCTTTGAATGGAAAGTTTGTAGCAACAGATAGATGATAGCTATGTCTGCTAGTTGTTTTACTCCCTTGATGCTCGAAAAAGTTCCTTCTTCCTCCCTAAGACTTCTGTGTTGACTGGGATAAATGTATTATTTGTCAACATGAAACTGATTAGCCTCTCCAGTATCATCAGCGGCTGAGAGCCTCCATTGGGACATTCGAATGTCAAAAGTCCGAAAGGGCAAAGACAAACCCATTCAACATGAACTGGAACAGCACGAACAAACACAAAACATAAAAACACAAAAACAACTGAACAGCAATCAACAACGCGATCTCAAGCCGTAACGAGAGTGAACTCGGGTGCTCTGAAAGGGTAAGCAGTTCTTGGTTGCTATAGCACACGCGTCGTACTGCCAATGGCCACTATAGCATGCAAAATCCGATAAAGGAAGACATGTACAGAACAAAGCAATTGATAAACTAACATCTGCATTCATCTGAGAGATAAAAATCCCTTATTATTATTTGAGCACATGATGTCTTCCATAAAATTTCTTGAGTGAAGACAACAACCGAGGAGCAACACCGTGTTACCAAGTTTTGTGTCAGACGTGACGCTCTGCCAAGGAAAGTTCTGGAATAACGAATCAATGTGATACGGAAATTACATAAGGTGAAGCGGACGGAATGTTGCTACACAAGAAAGGAAAGTTGAAGTCATCAAGTTTGATATAGGGCTTTGCTGAAAGTCTTCCTTGGGATGTAGATCTAAATATGAAACAGCCTTCCTAGAATCTGTGGTGTCCTTTATCTCAAGACTTGAGGATATACCGGTATGAGATAGAGAAAGTCAACGAAACGATAATTGTTCTGTGGATGGACATCATCAATATAACAAAAATCAAGTAAAACGAGAGCTAGTCTTCGATTTGTTTGGTCTAGAAGTGATTGTAAGAAGTCTGATTTATATGAATGAAGAAAAAAATCAACAAGCAAAGGTGCCTATTGGAATCCCAATTGTTTGCTAAACACGTCCACCAAACTGAACAAATATCTTGCCTATAAGAAAGTTGAGCGTGTCGATTATTTGGTCTTTTGTAAATTCGTTCTTTTTCTTCGGTTAGACTCATTGATTACAAGGTAAGTCTTAGTATAATCGACTACCACATATTTGAACCTGCGTTTTCCATTTTTTAAACTGCGTTTTATTAGTTATGTCAAATTGTAATTTGAGTTGTTAAAGCGGAAAAGAAGTACAAATGTATAAAGTATGGAGAAATCGAAGGTTTTGATGCTGTTACGACGTCAGACTGATTTAGAGTTAAGAATCTCCATCAGTTCTTTCTAATTGCTTGGTACCATTTTCAGAATAACAACACCCGTGCGGGTTCCGGGTGGCGAATATGCCCGCAGCAGCGCTAAGCTTGTCGGTAAAAGTCCACTAAAGAGCGCTCAGAAACCTGACATCGGGTCAGGACGCTTTGCCCACAAAGTGACTGGGACGTGTGCCCCAGGTGGTTGAATGGGGCAGCCCTGACATCGAGAGATGCGGGGTCGTCAGGCGAAAATGCGTAAAACCTGACCGCAAACCATAGTGGTGCACCGTGTTGGGGAAAATGTCACGTTCCTGGCACGTTAAAGAACCCTGCTGCAGGTCTCGGTAAGAGTAGGACCCGTAGGATCCCCATGCAGGAGGCTAAATTTCCCGTCCTTACCCATCACTCCTTTTTCCAGTGACAGTCAAAACTCTCCTACCCGATTGGCCTTGTGTCCCCATTTCCCCCACTTCATCATCATTTCATGTTCATTGCATCACCACTTCCATGTTCATCTCCTGGATATAGCCGAAATCGTGCTGCTTGGGAGTAAAGCAATAACTAACTAACTAACTAACTCAGAATAACAACAATCGAAATATTTCCAAAGGCCAAATTTTATTGCCGTGAGTCAACAGAACTGATAGATGTTTAGTAGTTCATTTGGATGACTCCGCAATAAAGCACTTGTTGCATGAAGTTTTATGTTATTTAGGAATCCGCACAAGGATGTAGAGTCATCATTTTTAACACCCACATAAAGGCCGAATTGACCGATTTATGATTATCAATTTTTCCTTCTTGGACAGTGGTGTTGCTGTGTATGTGGTGCTTAAGAAAATTTTGGATATGAAAACTTGACAGGTAACCTCGAACAATTTCAATTAATACTGTAAACGTATTAATTTTCGCGGTGTACTAATTTTCGCTATTTTAGCGGTTTCCAAAGGACCGCGAAAATAAGCACCCGCGAATATCTCTGATTCACGATTGAGTTTACCATGTGCCATAGGGATATAAAAACTATGTTAGTTTCTTTTGTGGTAATACTTCATCTGATCAAAAAGGTTTGCGTCAGGTAAAGATCTAGGCATATGGCATTGACAGCCGTACTCGAGAATGTGCTATTAAGCTTCATGGTAAGCGATTCTGGCAAAGCTAAGCTTTTGTGATATTGTCGCACACGGGGCCAAATAACATCCAAAATGTCTACTTTACATTGAACATTTTACCGCCAAGTCAAGCTTTTACCACCATGTAAAGATTTCAGTGTATCAAGGACGGTTGGCTTTGGGGACGCGTCTACAAATTTGTCCTCCCCTTCCGAGTCCCAGTGCTTACGATTTGACAAGGGGTAAAGACAACGAGTGGCGCATTCTTTTTGATCAGCATTTGCTGATGCATCAACAACATGCAAAAAACTTGTTCATTGTGGACGACGTTGTCGTTGCAAGTGTGGTCAGGCGGGACTCCTGTGCACTGTCCGATGCGCATGTGGTGGTAACTCTGACTGAATAAAGAGTTGAAACATATCTTTTGACGATATTATAACTAGACTTAAACAATATATTTGTACATATTTAACCATATTGATGCAAATTTATGATTCACATTTAGTAAAAATTTCGTTTTTAGTACATCTCTCTATCTATCCGCCATATTGGATTAAACCGGAAGTAAATGATTATGTTAGTATATTATAAATAAAACCTATCAAAACAAAGCCTTTGGCAAATTTTATGTGTAAAAGACCATAAAAATGCTTTTGAAAGATGTAAAACTGAAAAATAAACCTGTTTTCCACGTGGTGTCGGCCATCTTGAATTTGACCGGAAGTAGGACATTTTTCAGATGGGCTCCCGATCTTAAATGAAAGAGTTGTGTCTAAAGAAGGTGTGTGCCAAGTTTCATGCTTGTAACAGCTTGTGCACAATTCTTCTCCTATCTGCCGGACTAATATCCTCGATGCTGAATTTTCTGCCTTGTTCGAACTTTTGAGACATATAAGTACTTTTCGTTCAATACTTTTGGTTTTTGATCTTCCGTTTTGATTATAATGCTGCTGATGAGAGGTTATTTCTTGAATATCGATATACAGCAAAACCAAACTAACCGTTTTTATCCGTTTTGGCATCTGTATTATGACAATCGAATGCCCCCATTGGTCCCTCTTTGTTTCTTACAAGAATAGCTTTTTACGTTGTGCAATTAAAATTATCTGGTTCATCATCTTCATATTGGACTATTTCATCGGTAAAGCTCGGCATGAATTAAAACAGATAGTCGCATATAACCATCCTTGTCCCTTTACTTAGCATGTTAAAAACTTTTAATTTCCACCTTGCTTAACATTTATTAAACCGTAATGAATTATAAAAGTTGAAGTAAAAAAGAGGTTGCAGAGTATGTAAAGACTACAGCAACAACCAAGCTAATGCACCATTCAGTCCGAAAACCGGTGGTATTTAAACAATAGAATGTGAGCTCTTCATCGGAAAAGATAGGAAGTTTATCCTGGTTGTCAAGTGAATCAAAAGTTCTTTTAAGTACAAAATTTCTTCCAATTTTAGGTTATGCTGATAAAATAAACTTTTTTGAATTAAAAAGAGTTTTTAAAAGTAACAGATTGCATTTTCATGCGTGTTATTATGTGGATATTTATGAAATGCATACGGTGCAAACTGAAATGGATCGCACAACTTTAACTTTTATATAAATCAAAGCGCTAAAGCGTTTAAAGGCAGAGCTAAATTTAGCTAAGCACTAAATATAAAGAACGATCTGTGTTTCATAAACTTGAAACATAGCACATCAGTTTTGTTTGTTTTCTCCGCACACTTACACATTTGTTAAGAAATCTGTAATTAAGCTCCGCCCACTTGATCAAAGGTCAAAGGTCAAAAATGCTTAAGTGTCGACGAGTATTAATACACGATATGTAGTCCACATTTATATCGCATTTATGCTGGGGATATAAATATGTACCTCCTATTTTAGACAATACGTATAACATTTAAAATACAATACACGAACAATGTTCTGTAATAGATCCTCTGGTAGCAATATTGACTGACCGATTTACCCTGTCTAGACGGAAAAAAAACGCGAAAATCAGATAGCTTTATGACGCTATAAGGCTCTGCCTAAAAATCACACTAATTGTTTAAATGTATATCTTCCCATCTGCAAATTTTCAGACATGTACTGCAAGAGGTTAAGCCAAAATAAAATTAAGAAAAAGACCTATTTTTCTTGTCCGTCTTGACAACCTTCTATTTAAAAGTACACGATTTACCTGTTGAATTTGATTACGTCATAGAACATGTTTACCTTTTTGACCGGTGTCCGTAAATTGGGATCAACAACATGTGAATTTGCATTGTATTGATGGGGGGTCGCTCACATATCTTTTATGTTGGGGAGTTCGGTAGAGTCTTAAATAAATATAAATTATCTTTTCAATTTTTATTTTCCGCCACTTTTTTCTCAACACCAAAACAAGAGAGAGTATTTACAAAACGATTCCGGACAGATACAAATTTACATGAAAATAACGTTACAGTGCACAAAGAAGGATAACTCTCAAACAACTCGCTGACCATACCAATCTACTATGTAACATCCCGGGCTTAAAAAAAAACAAATCCCATTTGTTTAAAATGGTCGGCGAGATGCTTTAGACAAATCAAAATAAAAATACATGTAAACATATTAGAAAGAAAAATCTTTTATCCATTAAAATGAAAAGAAAAACAACATATAAGATCGAACTTTTAACTCTTTAAAATTAAACACCAAATAAGAAAATCAACTTCAAATTTACCACATTGCATCATAATAAACTTGTTACTCAAAATTAGGTACTTTTGAAAAATAATAAACTTGCATTGTTTATCTTGAACACTAAGACAAGAAGAGGAAATACAATATTTGTAATAATTATCTAACAGCAAAAATGAACAGCATACCCTATGCATATAGATGAGAGTACAAACAAGTACTTGTATACCTTTATATAAATTTGGCATTCCATTTTCGGTTAAAGAACAATTTAAACCGGAATGAACCAACTAAAGTACCCTCTGTGCATTTAAAAGGTTTTGAACGCATATAAGCATATGAAAATCATTTCTCAGCTGTAAACTCTTCAAATCAAAGGAAAAATGCACCATGTACATGTATGCAAGTGTACCATTATTAAGCATAACCATAACCTATAGAACTCATAAACTTGGCATCAAATCGTACAATCGAAAAACTAACACAGTAATACTCAAAAGTCAAAATACAATAATAGACTTCTCTAGTCAAATTCAAATACATATTAAAGTACATTAAAATCAAATTGAACATTTGCCAATCAAAAATCAAAAATGCACGAAAGACAAAAAATACAATATCAAACAGTACTTATAAAACAAAGTATCAAAAATTAACGGAAATGCTATCATTTCCACCGGACATTAGTCTAATCAACAACTGGTGGCGGACGATTTTGGATGGATTGTTTCGCCGCATCGTTTAACTGTTCTAACGGAGTCCAAATGGCGTTTTGTGCTGGCTCTCCTCTATACTGTAACAAGTACTCTTTGTTATCGTTTCTTGTGCGCTGAGCGATTATTCGTTTGATCTTATAGAAGTTATTGTCAGTTGAACTTTCAACCGCGGTACTGTAGTCTGTGTTCGATAAATAACGTACTGGTTTACGTATTGTTCGTTTTGGTCGCGCACTTGTTTCATCTCTCGGTTTAACATTGTCAATATCCATATTATTTTCAACTTGATCTTCTGATGATGTTTGTTGGTCCGTCGCATTTGTTGAATCGTCCACGGCCTCTGGATTGAAGTAATTCCTCGGTGTTGGTACTCGTATAAGGGCGATCTTCAGGCGGTCAAGATGTACGGGGTTTTTGAAATGTTTCCCAGTGTCCTTTTCTTTTAGTTTCACTAAATGTGGTGAAATAATGTCATGCACGACATATGGTCTTGAATATTTCGGTTGAAATTTCCTGCCTGGTCCTGTGCTTTCCTTCAACATATACACAAAATTGCCCCTTTTCAATGTCAATGGGTTTGAAGTTTTGTTTGCCCTTTCAGTCATAATTTTGCCAGCAACATCGGCATTTTTGCACACGGATTCGCGAATGATCTTTAGTTGGTTGGACTTTTGACTCATGTAGCTATGATAGTCCACATGTAACGAATTTATGTCTATTCCAAGCTTTGATGCAGACAATGGAAACTTAGGTCGGAATCCATACACCACTTCATAAGGTGAATATTTCGTTGAATCATTCGGCGATGAATTGAACGAAAATGTAATAGCAGGCAACACTGTGTCCCACTGAGTTCCCTTTTTGACGAACGGTGTCATACGCTCGGCCAGAGTCCGGTGTGTCCGTTCACAAAGTCCCAAACAATGATGAATATAACTAGGAGTAAAGTTTTTCTGTATTTCCAGCATTTTACACAAATATTCGGTACATTGTGATATAAATTCACTTCCCCTGTCACTAATAATACAATCGCATACACCGAAAGTACAAACTAGCTGGAATAAGGCTTGAGAAACTGTCAATGAATCGGCATTCGGTAGTGGCAAAGTAAACAGGAATTTTGAAAACATATCCACTGCAGTAAAAATGTAAGTATTGCTTTGTTGTGTAATAGGGAACGGTCCAAAGAGGTCCACTTGCCATGTTTGAAACGGTTCAGAAGGCGTACGATACGCAACAATGTTTGATTTTGTGTGCGCTTTTGTCATTTTTCGTTCCTGACACTCGTGACAAGTACGGACGAACTCGGCAACAGTTGACGGCAGGTTGTGAAAGAAGAAATGCTCGGAAATGGCATCGACAGTTGACTGTATTCCTCTGTGGCCGGCTAATGGAGAGTCATGAAACGATTGTAAAATTTTCGGAATTAAACTGTTTGGAACAACAACTTGAAACTCACTCATTTGCTGTGTGCGTTTACTTTTTGCATTACGCACATGAAACAAAAGGTCCTCCATTATACAATATTCTGGAACTTTAAGCAACAAACGTCTCGCGTCCTTTTGTAATCTTGGTAAAGTTCCATTTTCCAAATATTCGACTATTGGAATCAGATTAGCGTCCTGTCGCTGTAAAAGTTTAATATTCTCTTTTGAAAAATCTGATTTTTCAGGAACAGAACTTAAAACTGCCGCACAACACTTGTGTTCAAAGCTATAATTTTGAGTATTGGAAATTCTATTATTTCCATCTAAATCATCATGAACATAAGAAGAAACACTGTTGTTTCCCCCTTCACAAAACATTTCATATCTGTCGGCAAACAAAGGAGGCGAAACGCTATCGTTTCCCTCAACAAAACTATATCCTTTTATTTGTTTTGTTGAATCATGGTCAAATGTGCCTTCAACGATATCGGGTTTTAAAACTTCACCACTATGCACAAAAGGGCTATCTAAAAGAAACTGATTTTGGTCAATGCCTATCTGAATCGAGGAATAACTATTTATTCCCTCTTGAATCGTGGAATAACTGTTTATTCCAACTTGGTTAATCTTCGTAGACCAAACATCGGGTTGCAAAACCGGGTCACTACAGAAAAATTGAGAATCTAATATTGACGGCGGTATACTTGTAGTGGAATCGCTGTTGATTCCAATATTTTCTCGCAATGAACACACAATATCGGGTGAACTAGATTCGTCTGTATCCGCGACATAGCCCATATCTAACTCGTCTTTACAGTATCGAACAGCATTTACGAATGATATATTTCCAACTTCCTCTTGTATGTACGGGAAATAAGGGTCGTTTTCGTTCAATGATTCCTCCGCGTTAGGATCTAATTTTGGCGAACTTTCAACACGAGAAAGTGCGTCTGGCACTTGCATTTGTGCAGTGGGTTTATACTTTATGTCGAAGTTAAATTGTTGTAACACCGCAAGCCATCTGTCATAAATTGCACCTCTTAGCTTGTTCTGAAAAAGCGGTTTTAGAGCTTGGTGGTCACATTCTACCGTGAATCTATTTCCGCGTAAATAACTAGCACAATCGATGATACTGGTGACTACACCGAGAAGCTCTAATTTAGTTGGCCCATACGATTTTTGCCACGAATTCAAAGACTTTGATCCAAAACGAATGATGCGGATTTTGTCTTCCTCGGGATATTGTTGATAAAGCATATAACCTATGCCAACTGCTGAACTATCGACTGCTAACGTGAACGACTGGTCAAATCTCGGAAACGACAAGATTTCTGAATGTAACAAAGACGATTTTAACTGTTTAAACGCATTTTCTTAGTCAATAGTCCACTGAAATTGTACGTTTTTCTTCAACAACCGTGTAAGCGGTTCCGCTATGATACTATAATTTGCAATGTATTTCCGAAACCAGTTAAACATGCCCAAGGCGCGTCGCAGCTGTTTTACATTTTGTGGAGACGGAAATTCACTTAGAGCCTTAACACGATCCGGTGGTGGTCGGATACCATCCTTCGAAATATGATGACCTAGGAATATCACCGATGATTTAGCGAATGAACATTTCTGAGGGTTCAGCTTGAGACCTGCTTGTCGAAAGCGGTCAAAGACTTCTTGAATGTCTGTTAAGTGTTGATCCCATGTTTCAGAACATATCAAAACATCGTCAAGATAACAAAGACAAGAACGAAACGTCAAATTGCGCAAAATCTTGTCCATAAGTAACTGAAATGAATTCGGTGCGGTGTGCAATCCCATCGGAACTCTTTGAAATTTGTACGTACCAAAGCACGTGTTAAATGCTGTATATTTCGAGCTTTCCGGTGACAATTTCATTTGGAAAAATCCACTACTCATATCGATTGACGCGATGTAATTTGGAACTCTCTCCGTAAAGGATTCTGTAAGCTCTTGTAAATCCGGTATGCAATATTTAAATGTCTCGGTTTGCGAATTTAAGTAACGGAAGTCTACGCAAAAACGAAACATGCTCAAACTAGATGCGCGATCTAAGGGTTGGTCGGTCGGATGCTTTTTCCTTTTGGTAACTAGAACAACTGGGCTAGTGATCGGTGCTTCTTCGGTCGCGCTTAACTCAGAAATAAAACCTTGTTCAAGGAGTTCGTCAAGGTGATGACGTAAGACCTCTTTCTTTTGCGGTGTCAACCTGTACGGTTTTTGATGTAACGGACGGAAATCAGGTTTCAAAATGATATGATGTTCTACTACATCAGTCGAGCCAAGTAACGGGTTATCTTTAGTCACAAAAATGTCCTTGTTTTTACACAATAAACGACCTAAAGAATCTTTTTGAATTTCGGTTGAATCCTCATTATCAAAATGTTTCAAAAATTCTGCATCAATGTCAAAATGATCCGTTGTATCTACATGATCGCGAGAAGCAAAGTTAATATTTTGAACTACCGGAATATTGTCTTTAAAGCTGACGTTTTGCACTCTGATATCATCATTCAATTTCGTGAACTTCGCAATAATTTTACCCTTCGGAATAACGATTGGCGAACTTCCAATATTTAAAAGTTTGACAGGTACTGTTCTGTCCTGTGAAACTGGAACGACTGCTTTACTTGCCATTAAACCTTTAGAAACTGTCTTTTGAACGTTTTCGCAGATTCCTTGATGTCCAAATAGAACGTTTTGTGGTAATTTGCCCCAAACAATTAATTCACTATTAGCGTTAATTGTAATGCGCTTTTTACATCTAACATTTACATGGTTTTCAATGACTTTTAAAGCTCCAAAATCAACTACAACAGAATTTGCAATCAAATAGTGCATACCTAATATAAGCGGATGAGACGTTTCATTCAATATGTAGACTAAAACATTTCGATTCGTACCCTGTATACGCATTTTCACAATAGCTGTGCCCTTAACTTCAATGCACTGATTATTTGCAAGCTTGATGCTACCACCATTTAAAGCGTCTATTGAAGATTTTAAATGTTGCCGAACAGAGTTGTATAACGATAATGACATCAAATTTATGTCGCTTCCGCAATATTAAAGTGCAGCAACTGTAGTGTTTTGAAATTTAACCGGCAAATATACAAAGTTATTCGTAGGCGGCGAAAAGTTTTCAGAGGCATGTGCATCAATGGCACTCTGATCTGTATAGCTATCGTCCTCCAAAGAATCACAAAAAATAACATTATTTACATCATGACGTAGCGGGGCTGACACTCTTTTAACGGCACCTTCTACCTTCCTGAGGGGTCGCGCCTGGTGTCCCCCAGGGGATTCGCGTTTCCCGTGTAGGTCGGACATTCATTTGCCGCATGATTCGGTTGTGAACAAATCTGGCATACAACTATTGGCTTTTGTTGCTCATGTGTTCGGCTGTCCGTGCGTTGTCTGTACGTTGTACATTGAACCGCGCTATGTCCGTTTTGGGAACATAACTGGCATTGTAATTCCGGACTAGAATTTCCCGACCCGTTCCAATTGCACGTTCTTTTTACATGCCCAAATGCGTTACAGTTGTAACATCGTACGCGACTAGAATAATTTCCTGACGGATTCGTACTTGAAACTTGGTTCGGGCGAGCTCTATTTGCAGACATCCTGCTTACCATATTTGTTAAGTCAGAAACCTGAGACTTGAGCTGAGAAATTTCGTCATAGCTGTCGTTTTTCCTAGAAACGGCCGCGCATTGACTATGAACCCTGTACTTATATGCCTCGCCTTGTTTTGCAAACGAAAGTGCGTCGTACAAATCTTTCGGATGACTAGAACGGACATAAAAAGCTAGTTTATCGGGTAAGCCGTTAATGAATCTGAACATAATTTCATGTTCCGGTTTACGAAGAAGCTGTCCTTTCTCTTGAACATGACAGAAAAAATCCTCGAGTTCTTGAGCGGGTAATAATTCCATATTATGGAATGCTTCACTTTCAACGACAGCAGACGGATGGTCCCAACCAATTGTTACATATTTGTCTACGAACATTTTCCGAATTCTACGCCATGTTAAATCAGGACTAAGGCCATTGAACCATGACAACGCGGGCCCTTCTAAATGTAAATGAAATGACGCTATCAACTTTCTCTCCTCGTTTTCAATGTCATTTAAATGGCTATATGAGTCAAATTCTTTTAAAAATTTATTACCATTTTCACTTGGGTAACCCGCGAATTTCCTACATTTGCCAAGACTGTCAGTTAGGAAATTCATTTTTGCTCTAGATTTTGTTGAAAATGTTGTGCTTACACTATCTGCAGTATATTTATTTGCGGGCGAATCAAAACTTAATATTTTCCTTATGCTTTCCCGACTTTCTTGAATACTCTTTTTAGCAGTGTCAAGTTGAGAGTTTATGTCACTGAACGGATCTACAAGTACATTTGAAGGATTCGGAGTTTCTGGTGATTTTACATTCAAATATCTGTCACTAAAACTAGACCCTGCTCTCTCATTTTGAACTGAAGGTGTTTTTGAATATTTTAATTGGTTTTGTTCTAAAAAGTTACCATCTAAATAATCTAATTCCAAATCAGTGTTCATTTGACTTTAAGGCTGCAAGGAAATACTATTATTTCCCGTAGACAACACGTGACAGGCAGAATGATGTGTAAATGTGACTTGCAAATGTTATTTACTTTCCTTCTATCTTTAAATTCGGTTCTCCACCATGATGGGGGGTCGCTCACATATCTTTTATGTTGGGGAGTTCGGTAGAGTCTTAAATAAATATAAATTGTCTTTTCAACTTTTATTTTCCGCCACGTTTTTCTCAACACCAAAACAAGAGAGAGTATTTACAAAACGATTCCGGACAGATACAAATTTACATGAAAATAACGTTACAGTGCACAAAGAAGGATAACTCTCAAACAACTCGCTGACCATACCAATCTACTATGTAACAGTATTGGATAAAATGTCCAATTCAATCTTCAGTCATCCGTTTTAAAAATAGGAATGCCCCCCGTTTATCATGTTTATTATTAATGAAAGATAGAACTTGGTTGTGTCCCTTGAAAGTATTTCATAGTTACACATTGAATTCAAATGGATCGTTAAGTGATACAAGATTAGCTTTTTAAAAAAGCTGAGGTCATTCGTTTGGTGTTCTTAAAGAATAAGAATTATTTAATAAGACAAAATACATGAAATAGTGTATGATAAATGGTATTTTATAACGTTTCAAAGAATTAAAATAATTAAGAAATATCGTAAGGAAACTTGATTTGGAATAGAATTATTAAACTTAACAAACTTAAGGAAAAAGAGCAATAAAACTTTTTTCATAAACTCTATCAATTCGTCATACAAATGTGTCAATCTGAAACGTTTTTTGTGGATAAATAGAAAAGACTCGAACTTTTAACCACCCTACCTAATGTTAAACTATTCTCATGTACAGTTTCTGGGGGGGGGGGGGGGGCTTGATGTAAATTCATAATATCGTACATGTGCGGGCGGACGAAAGTAAAACTTGTCGTCGTAGGGGAATAGAAAAGTGCCCATAAAACAGAATGCAATTTCAAAATCAACTTAACTGCAACAACAACATTAACTATACAGTCCAAACATAGGTAAATTTAAGTGTTCCGGCGGAAAAAAAATATTGAAATTCTGCTTGTTATAACAAACTTTTCACTTTATCAATGGACAAGTCCCGGGTGGCGAATAGGCTTACACCAGAAACCAACCATCTTTATTGTCGTGAAAGGCGGCTAAGGGTCTTTAGATTTTGTGGGGAGTGTCATGTTTCCTGCAATTCTCTTTGCTGACAACCAAGAAGTGAACGCTATTGGCTGATTATTTCGTTCTACTCACTTTTCCTATAAGCAACACACATTAAATCACTTAATTTTTTACATAACTTAACATCAAAATCAAACATTTTCAGTAGAAATTTTCAAATTATTAAGTAATAATACAAACCCTAAGGCCTCGGTCCTTCTCTAAGATGTTGAAGATAGTCTCAATTTATTCTATTTGATACATTTTTCAGTGTTTATCTTGTGCTCTTTATATTTTAGTAATGGCCGTTTTACTTCAGTGTTTCTAATGAGTTGCTAGTGGGTAGGTTACAATAGTTGAAGTTTCATTTGCTCATCTATACAGTTAACTCATTTGGTGGAGAATATTGTTTACTATCAAAGGAACTATATTTTCACTTGATTTAAAAAAAATATCATATATGATATTTATTTTTTTATCGTACAAATACCAAAGGGTGAAATATCCTAAAATTGGTAACTTCACAGTATATGCTACATATTTGACAGTAAAAACCATGAACTGAGCTTTAAAGTAGCAAATTAACTAAATAAACATGTACACCAAACTTCTTTAAGTAGACGAATCGCGTGTCAAAGCACATGAAATAATAGTTAGTCTAAGACCTTTTTTGTTACAGAAAATAAATGTGCCCTTCTAGGTATTTTTGAAATTTGATTAGATTTCTTAGCTGCTGTGAAAAGCATTCCGAATTTAAGAAAGGAAACTTCTATAAATAAAAATCTTCTTTACGTCGTCAAAAAAAAAAATAAATACATTATTATAGACATATTAAGACACAGCTAGATCTTTAATCCTATGACAAGCCTTATTATTATTTTTTTTTTGTTACAAATTTTAGCTTTTATAAGAAATGCTGGGTCCTGGGAAGAAAACACTTGTGTGTTTTATTCTCAGAGTTTCTATTTTTATTATGAAAGTTAACCTTATTTGAAAATAAACGAGAACAAATACGGTTCAAATGTTAAAATTCTAGATTGATCAGGATTACAATGATTGTGTAACAAATTGACCTACTAAGCTCGATAACCGTTTTGCAACGATAAATGGTTGTTGAAAATAAACGGGAACAAATACGGTTCAACTGTAAACATTTTATGTTGATCAGGATTGTGTAACATATTGACCTACTAAGCTCGATTCATAGATATTTATAAAGTAAAGTGTATATTTTGATACTGTTTTCTTTTCTTTTAGTTTCTAACTCTTTATTTAAAATAGAATTAGATTACATACATTTAAAAGAGGGCCATGTTTGCTTAAAGTAATTAAAGCATGCATATGATGTAGCTTAATGATCACATATTAAATTATTTAATCATTTTTAGATAAGCAGATTTTTACGTTGTACAATGTTTACATCAAGTTTAACAAAACTTTACCATGCAGCGACTTCAAAACTTTATACATCTCTATATATGTCATTCGCCGAGGCGAATGACAAACAGTAAAATATAATGTCCAAACTAATATCTGTCGTAAGAAAAAGTAATAACCTAACATTCCCACAAATTTCGAGAATGTACTGCTGGTATTACGCCTTGTGTGATTTTTCAATACTCGGAACTGTTCATACTAACAGTTCTTATAGAGTATTATTGGATTTGGTTTGAGTTTGTGATAAGGTTCTGCGTGCGCTAAAAGATATAGTGCGTGATGAATGTTCAAATATTGAACGTTTTTTATTCACTAGTTACATCTACTGTTGGTCTAAATTTAAATTTTCAAAATAGCGTTGTTCCATACCATTATAATGATAATTGAATGGTTAGTTTCAATTTTGTCAGTTCCTACATTTGTCCTAGCTGGATGACACTTTCTCCATTCGAATTTTATGAACAGTTATACACCAATAAATCCCATGCTTTGCTGTTTTCACCTAGAGATTTTTTTTCACAAAATAGTTATACTATCTATGTTTGATATAGATTTTAGGTATTATACATGAACTGGTCACTTATTTGACAAAATTTCGACAACTGCCCATCCCCCTTTTTGCCTTTTTGTGTATTCTCAAAAGCTGTGGTCAATTTTTGTCTCGCCTGCGACGAATAGTCGCGGAAGGCGAGACATAGGTATTACTTTCCGGCGACGGCGGCGGCGACGGCGGCGGCGGCGACGGCGGCGGCGGCGACGGCGGCGGCGTAAACTTTTTTGTAAGACTTTTGTGGACAATGAATTGCTTGAAAAGTATAATAGCTAGGCATCTGATATTTGGTATACAGACAGTTCAGGTTATGGTCTACGCAACTGTCACCATGCCGTTTGACCCTGACCCCATTTTCACGCTCCAGTGACTCTGTGAACTTAGGTTTTTTTTCAGGCCGTAAACTTTTTTGTAAGACTTTTGTGGACGATGAATTGCTTGAAAAGTATAATAGCTAGGCATCTGATATTTGGTATACAGACAGTTCAGGTTATGGTCTATGCAACTGTCACCATGCCGTTTGACCCTGACCCCATTTTCACGCTCCAGTGACTCTGTGAACTTAGGTCTTTTTTCAGGCCGTAAACTTTTTTGTAAGACTTTTGTGGACGATGAATTGCTTGAAAAGTATAATAGCTAGGCATCTGATATTTCGAATACAGACAGTTCAGGTTATGGTCTACGCAACTGTCCCCATGCCGTTTGACCCTGACCCAATTTTCACGCTCCAGTGACTCTGTGAACTTAGGTCTTTTTTCAGGCCATAAACTTTTTTGTAAGACTTTTGTGGACGATGAATTGCTTGAAAAGTATAATAGCTAGGCATCTGATATTTAGTATACAGACAGTTTAGGTTATGGTCCATGCAACTGTCACCATGCTGTGTGACCCTGACCCCATTTTCACGCTCCAGTGACTCTGTGAACTTAGGTGTTTTTCAGGCCAAAAAACTTTTTTGTAAGACTTTTATGGAAGATGAATTGCTTGAAAAGTATAATAGCTAGGCATCTGATATTGGGTAAACAGACAGTTGCAGTTAAGGACAACGCAACTGTCACCATGCCATGTGACCATGACCCCATTTTTATGCTCCAGTGACTCTGTGAACTTAGGTCTTTTTTCAGACAGAAAACTTTTTGTAATACTTGTGTGGATAATGGATTGCTTGAATAGTATAATAACTAGGCATCTGTTATTAGGTATACTGACACTTTTTGTGTTTATATCAAGAAATGAAAGCTTAGGTAGTTGATTTTAGTGATGGTGCCGGCAGGCGAGACATACTTTTAGTGGCCACACTTGTTATAATAATAACTTTTATCAATGCATAGATATGTACTAAATTCATTACCTAATCAAATCAAAGATTGTACATACATGCAGCATACGAGATTCAAGACGTAAACAAATGTGTTAGAAATAAACAGTTTATATTCATCGATCTATAAATAACTTTGTATATATATCTTCCTCAATTGATATTGATCTATAAATACATTTGGTGTGCACACATACGAGACAATTATATAACATCTACTTTGAAGATTTCATTGATCGTTGATTAAAAATTAGATTTGCACTTGTGTGAATGCGGCGATTTTTTTTCTCAGTTTTCTGGATGATTATTAGAATGTAGTTTGTACATTCAGAATTAAAATAGGTGGGTTTTTTTCCTAAATTATTTTTGATGAAAAAAATATTTTTGAAGCAGAGGGTAGGCAAAAATATTCTGAAGAAGGATTTTTGTCAGATAGAATAATGCTATTAGAGACAGACCATTTAACTTAATTAAGGGGGGGGGCTTGTTTTTTTTATCAGATTTTTTTTTCACAGAGCGCAGACAAAATACTTATTTTTCAAAGGCGTCGCAACAGAATATCTTTTTTCATTAT
This sequence comes from Arcuatula senhousia, assembly GCA_963971305.1. NCBI lineage: Eukaryota > Metazoa > Mollusca > Bivalvia > Mytilida > Mytilidae > Arcuatula > Arcuatula senhousia. The sequence continues at coordinate 56,358,065 of OZ020307.1, read as the reverse complement.
CAGCATTATTTTTTATAGCAGAAATCCTTCTTCAGAAATTTTTTTTTACCCTCAGCTGCCAAAATATTTGTTTCATCAAAAATAATTTTCAGAATATTTTTTTTTTGTAAAAACCAAGCCCCCCCTTTCAAGTTAAATGGTCGGTCTTTTAATGAAACAATATTCAGTTGCATCACCTTCGATAAATATATATTTTTTTCTTGCCAAAACGAAAAATCAAGCCCCCCCTTTTCAAGTTAAATGGTCTGTCCCTGACGGCTTAATTTGTTATTGGTCAATGCTATTTTTTTAATTCGAAAATTTGGAAGTTTTTACTTGTACACTGTAAAAAAATATGTTTAGGGCCTAAACATTTTTCTAAACACTTTAAATGTAACAAATTGGTGTCATGTTAAAGTTTAGGGTCTTAACATGTGTTTTGGCAAAATATGTTTAGATTAATGAAAAATAGTATAGGAAAATTTCTAAAATTGATATTATTGAAAAGTGAAACATGTTTAAAACCTAGACATGTTTAGATTTTACATGCTTGATTTGAAAAGTGTTTAGATTTTAAACTCAATTTTTACAGTGTATAATATTTAAGTTTTATTTATAAATTTGTGACATTTATTTTTGAGAAAGCCTCCAAAGTAACAAAAAATCTTTAACATGCTTGAACTTCAATCAAAATCCCATTAAACTATATATCCGACCGTGTGTTGTTAAGAATTTAAAGCGACATTATATTCGGCACATAAATGAATGTTAAAAAACTAAAAAACACATATTAAAGCAAGAACTGGTACCCTGACTTAAAGGTGTTTACTTTTCTTCTTGTCTTTTTACGTCTACTGAATCGTGATTTTGTCGTGTCATTTTATATAATAAATTTTCCGATTTTCGAACGACCCACAGGTACTTCTTTGCTTCATAAACAACTCGTCTATCAAAAAATGTCATTATGTCACCTAAAACTATATTCGACCGTTTGTAGTACTAAGTCTTTACACAAAATATATTCGTAATTTGGTTAGCTATAGTTATTGCTTTTCTCTATATACATATCCGGGAGATTAACATGTAAGGGGCGATACAATAAACATGAAATGATGATGAAGTGGAGGAAGTAGAGACAAAAGGCCAATGGGCAAGGAGAGTTTTGTATCACTGGAAAAAGGAGTGATGGGAAGGGGCTCGCAATTTTGCCTACTACAGGGGGATCCTACGGGTCCTATATACGCTCTCACGGACACCTGTTACAAGGTTGTTTAACGTGCAAGGAACGTGACAAATATCCCAACAGGGTGCACCAAAATAGTTTGCGTCAGGTTTTCCGTATTATAGCCTGACGACCACGGCATTCATTATGACATTGCTGCAACCATTCAACCACCTAGGGCACACATCCTAGTCGATTTGTGGATATAGCTGCCTGACCTGATGTCAGGGTTTTGAGCGCTGCTCGGTGCACTTTTTCCGGCAAGCTTAGCGTTGCTGCGGGCCTATTCGCCTCCCAGGACCCGCACAGGTAAAATATTCGGTACATATAACTACTTTAAAACAAACAAACACATGTTATTTAAAAGATATAATAATGTTTATAAAAAAGCAGGAACTGATAATCCTTTATAGGGAACAATGACTTCAAAATGCTCATAAATATTTAGTATTTTGTACGGTGATTAATGGTAAATGTCGGGTGCAGTGTCGGATCCAGAAGGGGGTGGGGGTTCCGGGGGTCGGAACCCCCCCTTTCCTCCGAAATTTTTAAATTTTTGTGAAGATTTTCAGCAAAATTGGTCTGGACCCCCCCTCTTTTGGCCCACAGAACCCAGTATGTGGGACCCCCCCTTTCGAAAATTTCTGGATCCGCCCCTGGGGTGGCTAAAGAAATTTTCGTAACAGGTTTCTCAGAAACTACTGATCCCAGCCACTTGATATTTAGTGTACAGCATCAGGATGGAGTCTTATACCGTGGGATTTGATTTAAGATCTGTCGCTCATCTACATCCTGTTTAACGAAATCCGGCCATTTCTGTCTGGTAATTCTTTGCTTTTTAAATCAAACACAAATGAACATAAGTTTAACCGAGTATCTTTGGATATGGGTTTATACCCATATCTTTTCTTGTTAAATTTTTAACGATGACAACGACGATGGCGACGGCATGTAAACAATCTTCAACTTTCATTTATTGCGCATGGACCTGACTACTAGCATATACGTTGGACATGTCATTTTATTAAAGAATCTTTTCTGTTGCGTAAACAGTTGTTTATAAGGTCAACAAAAGTGCATATTTTAACAAATCGAGTAAAACTTGCTGGACGTTGGAAAAAATTAAAATGTCAACTCAACCTTAAACAAGAAAAGATATGGGTATAAACCCATATCCAAAGATACTCGGTTAAACTTATGTTCATTTGTGTTTGATTTAAAAAGCAAAGAATTACCAGACAGAAATGGCCGGATTTCGTTAAACAGGATGTAGATGAGCGACAGATCTTAAATCAAATCCCACGGTATAAGACTCCATCCTGATGCTGTACACTAAATATCAAGTGGCTGGGATCAGTAGTTTCTGAGAAACCTGTTACGAAAATTTCTTTAGCCACCCCAGGGGCGGATCCAGAAATTTTCGAAAGGGGGGGTCCCACATACTGGGTTCTGTGGGCCAAAAGAGGGGGGGTCCAGACCAATTTTGCTGAAAATCTTCACAAAAATTTAAAAATTTCGGAGGAAAGGGGGGGTTCCGACCCCCGGAACCCCCACCCCCTTCTGGATCCTACACTGCACCCGACATTTACCATTAATCACCGTACAAAATACTAAATATTTATGAGCATTTTGAAGTCATTGTTCCCTATAAAGGATTATCAGTTCCTGCTTTTTTATAAACATTATTATATCTTTTAAATAACATGTGTTTGTTTGTTTTAAAGTAGTTATATGTACCGAATATTTTACCTGTGCGGGTCCTGGGAGGCGAATAGGCCCGCAGCAACGCTAAGCTTGCCGGAAAAAGTGCACCGAGCAGCGCTCAAAACCCTGACATCAGGTCAGGCAGCTATATCCACAAATCGACTAGGATGTGTGCCCTAGGTGGTGGAATGGTTGCAGCAATGTCATAATGAATGCCGTGGTCGTCAGGCTATAATACGGAAAACCTGACGCAAACTATTTTGGTGCACCCTGTTGGGATATTTGTCACGTTCCTTGCACGTTAAACAACCTTGTAACAGGTGTCCGTGAGAGCGTATATAGGACCCGTAGGATCCCCCTGTAGTAGGCAAAGTTGCGAGCCCCTTCCCATCACTCCTTTTTCCAGTGATACAAAACTCTCCTTGCCCATTGGCCTTTTGTCTCTACTTCCTCCACTTCATCATCATTTCATGTTTATTGTATCGCCCCTTACATGTTAATCTCCCGGATATGTATATAGAGAAAAGCAATAACTATAGCTAACGAAATTACGAATATATTTTGTGTAAAGACTTAGTACTACAAACGGTCGAATATAGTTTTAGGTGACATAATGACATTTTTTGATAGACGAGTTGTTTATGAAGCAAAGAAGTACCTGTGGGTCGTTCGAAAATCGGAAAATTTATTATATAAAATGACACGACAAAATCACGATTCAGTAGACGTAAAAAGACAAGAAGAAAAGTAAACACCTTTAAGTCAGGGTACCAGTTCTTGCTTTAATATGTGTTTTTTAGTTTTTTAACATTCATTTATGTGCCGAATATAATGTCGCTTTAAATTCTTAACAACACACGGTCGGATATATAGTTTAATGGGATTTTGATTGAAGTTCAAGCATGTTAAAGATTTTTTGTTACTTTGGAGGCTTTCTCAAAAATAAATGTCACAAATTTATAAATAAAACTTAAATATTATACACTGTAAAAATTGAGTTTAAAATCTAAACACTTTTCAAATCAAGCATGTAAAATCTAAACATGTCTAGGTTTTAAACATGTTTCACTTTTCAATAATATCAATTTTAGAAATTTTCCTATACTATTTTTCATTAATCTAAACATATTTTGCCAAAACACATGTTAAGACCCTAAACTTTAACATGACACCAATTTGTTACATTTAAAGTGTTTAGAAAAATGTTTAGGCCCTAAACATATTTTTTTACAGTGTACAAGTAAAAACTTCCAAATTTACGAATTAAAAAATAGCATTGACCAATAACAAATTAAGCCGTCAGGGACAGACCATTTAACTTGAAAAGGGGGGGCTTGATTTTTCGTTTTGGCAAGAAAAAAATATATATTTATCGAAGGTGATGCAACTGAATATTGTTTCATTAAGAGACCGACCATTTAACTTGAAAGGGGGGGCTTGGTTTTTACAAAAAAAAAATATTCTGAAAATTATTTTTGATGAAACAAATATTTTGGCAGCTGAGGGTAAAAAAAAATTTCTGAAGAAGGATTTCTGCTATAAAAAATAATGCTGATAATGAAAAAAGATATTCTGTTGCGACGCCTTTGAAAAATAAGTATTTTGTCTGCGCTCTGTGAAAAAAAAATCTGATAAAAAAAAACAAGCCCCCCCCCCTTAATTAAGTTAAATGGTCTGTCTCTAATATAGTAGAGTAGACGGAATGTAAAAAGACGCTTTATTTAAAAGTTTAATGTCCCGAAAGAACATACTGCTGATTTTGGGCTTAAACGAAAGGTACACGCTTCTAGTTTGATAATTTACTTGTCGTAAGAAGTTCGTATGGTCGAGTTTTTCTAAATATTACGTTAAATAGGGGTACCCTCGATCAACTGTCTCATAGTATGACAATATAACATCATATTCAAAGCAGATAAGAAGATTTTCACGTTGATTTTGCATTTATTACCTACAAAATAGACATATCTTGACTACCAATGCAGTAGGTTTACTTAGAGGGTGCATCTTTGTATTCAAATTACGATTTGAAAAACGTCTAAAATATTAGCAAAATCAAGGCGATTTTAACTTACCATTTTAAAATTCTTTAAGCATCATTATTGAAATTTATATGTCGTATTGACACATCTACAAACTAATTGTTCCCCAATTTTTAAAGTGATAGGACGAATAGTTTTGATTTTAACGAGGAAAAACTATTATTTTAAATATGTCAATTGTGGTCCGGAAACCTTAATTCCGTACTTGTTACGTCTTTTACACTTTAGTTTAAATGCAAATCGTGTAATATGAATTTGCTAGTTTTGTTTCAAATTACGATATTTTTTGTGTTTTTGTGTGGTTTTGATTTGTTAATTTGTTATTGTGTTGATTTTCGTTTTCTTGTGTCTTAATTCATATTTCAAATGTCAAAAGCACCGTAATCAATGTATTCAGTTAGTAGTCCTGTTAAAATTGGGCCATCAAGCCCAAAAAGGGGGTGTTATTCACACGATTGGGACAAATGCATTATTTGTCAAGTTGTATTAGAAGAGCCGACAATCATTATGCGCACTGTTGGTAAAATTACACATCTTAATGCTATTTTTAATTGATTTTGAAGTGTACATTTCGTTTTTGGTATTTGAATGCGACTCATCAAGGAATTATTGTGAATAACAGACTAGTACTTCTAGTTAAAAAATGGCTATTCCATGTTTTACTGAACATCGATCACAAATGGAATTATGACACTATATAAAATAAAAGATTTATTAGACATTTCGTTAATTTTCAAGCATAAGTTAACGTTTATCAGGACATATACATTTATAGACAATTAGTGCCCTTGTGTCCAAAAGCCATTCTTGAATGATTTGTTGAAGGCATCGCTGAATTCGAGATTGAACAAAAAAATAATCATAATCTGTGAATCAAAATAATGTTACCAAGATTTTGTCAAAAAAATTATCAAAATTGTAATTGTCGTTAATGAGATATAGCGAAAATTTTCTGTGTTTTTTTCATGGCCAGAAATCAAAAATATGATATATTACCATACTACAAACATTTTGAGCAGGTTTTATACAAAATAAACTTTTAAAATCAAAGTATCATTATGTGAGAAAGATTCTGTAAAGTTTTGTGAAATTTGAAGCAGTAATAAAGGAGTTGTTGAGGCTAAGAGTGGGGTACCCCCTCACCTTAGCCTAAAAATTTCCTTACTTTACTATGGCGAATCCTTATTTTTCATTCAATGAATAAGGTAAATAGATATGTTGAACAACAATATGTAACAATACTTTTGACTAAGTTTTATGAAATTTTTAGCACAGATGGCGAATCTGTGGTGGATTAGAACTGTACGGTCCTTGGGTGGCTTTGTTAAGTTTTAGTCAGTATAAAACCACAAAGATTTTCTAGATACAATCTAAAACAAAAATATTACAATTACACATTAAGGAAATGAAAATACCTGAATTTCGAAAAAATCAAAGATGGTTCAAAGGAAAAAATTGGCGATAAGAGTAAAAAAACACATTTTGTGTACGGATGACAAAACACTTGTTTCACTTATCAACGTTCCCTTTTATAAATCTTATCAAAATCTTATAGGTAAAAACAAAAATAACAACATGCGACCACATTTGTGTGAAATTTTCAAATGGATTCGTGCAATAATGTAGAAGCAATAGTGGTTACTAGAAAGGTACACCTTCGTCCAAATATGCAAAGTCCCTGTTTTCACACGAGTAAACCCCTAATTAGACTCGAATTAAAATTTTTCGTATTCAACAATCAATGGTGTAATATTCAAAATATTTTGTGTAACTTTAATCAAATTCTATAAAGTTCTGTAGGTATAATCAGTCATTCTATATTGGCACCACTGGTATTTTGGGCAGGAGTGTGGACAATTAAAACAAATAAAGTAGGCCTATAAACCTTACTTGCCCTAAATGTATTGATATAAATGGTAAAAAGCATTAGAACCTTTAACAATGTGTCAACTTAGTTTAGAAGGTTTGTTTTACTCTATAGTTCTTAATATCCCCCCTTTTTAAGGATCTCTTAAACACAGTTTTTAATGATTATATTGCCAAATAACATTTTAGAAAACATATTTGGTATGCTTACTGTAAGACAAACTTGGAACAAAAACAGAAAATTATATTTAAATTAAAAAATAATAGCGCAGAAAATTCCTCCAGAAAAAGGGGGGAAATTCGACCTTCATGTAAATTTATTGAATTTTTAATGATAAACGGTAGTACTATGGAAAATTTTTCAATTAAAATATTTGTTTAGACATTATTTCATATATTTCCGATCAGTTGTTTCAATTTTGACCACAAATAAATACGGAAATGAAAAACACTTTTACGGTTGTTTTTTTAGTTTTTTTCGTCCATTGACCTTTGACCTTAAATTTCTGAAAACTCGACCAACTCTGATTCTTACGACAAGCATATTTCGATTGCTTAGGTCTTGCTCTTTCCAACGATATATAATATGTGAGTATGTTCGGTGGGGACATTAAATTTTTCAAATCAAGGTGCCGTCTACTCTACTAATAGCATTATTCTATCTGACAAAAATCCTTCTTCAGAATATTTTTGCCTACCCTCTGCTTCAAAAATATTTTTTTCATCAAAAATAATTTAGGAAAAAAAACCACCTATTTTAATTCTGAATGTACAAACTACATTCTAATAATCATCCAGAAAACTGAGAGAAAAAAATCGCCGCATTCACACAAGTGCAAATCAATCAACGATCAATGAAATCTTCAAAGTAGATGTTTTATAATTGTCTCGTATGTGTGCACACCAAATGTATTTATAGATCAATATCAATTGAGGAAGATATATATACAAAGTTATTTATAGATCGATGAATATAAACTGTTTATTTCTAACACATTTGTTTACGTCTTGAATCTCGTATGCTGCATGTATGTACAATCTTTGATTTGATTAGGTAATGAATTTAGTACATATCTATGCATTGATAAAAGTTATTATTATAAAAATTGACCACGGCTTTTGAGAATACACAAAAAGGCAAAAAGGGGGATGGGCAGTTGTCGAAATTTTGTCAAATAAGTGACCAGTTCATGTATAATACCTAAAATCTATATCAAACATAGATAGTATAACTATTTTGTGAAAAAAAATCTCTAGGTGAAAACAGCAAAGCATGGGATTTATTGGTGTATAACTGTTCATAAAATTCGAATGGAGAAAGTGTCATCCAGCTAGGACAAATGTAGGAACTGACAAAATTGAAACTAACCATTCAATTATCATTATAATGGTATGGAACAACGCTATTTTGAAAAATTTAAATTTAGACCTACAGTAGATGTAACTAGTGAATAAAAAACGTTCAATATTTGAACATTCATCACGCACTATATCTTTTAGCGCACGCAGAACCTTATCACAAACTCAAACCAAATCCAATAATACTCTATAAGAACTGTTAGTATGAACAGTTCCGAGTATTGAAAACACATTAGCTTTTTTCCGCAGGGGAGATAATTGAATACCACTAGATATTAGACTGCCATTCCGAAGAAAAAGAGAACAGACCTAGTATAAAAAATACGAAAAAACACGTACATAAAATAAAAGACTTACGACTTTGAAATTTGAATCTTATGATGAAATTCTCTAAAGTTTGAGAATATTCTCAACTCATTGTGACGTCATTGGTTTAAAAAGTTTTGAATGGAGTTGCCATAGAAAATAAGAATATTCTCAGACTTAAGTATTTTCAAAGTTTTGTGGCGCCAAGCCCTTGTCCATCAGCAGCGGTTATCAACTCTGAAATAGTGCAATAGCTAAATACGATTAAGCTTAAATGTATCTACTTGTGTTTTTTTTCTGTAAAAGATATGACTATTATTGACATTTGCCTAGAAGTCTTTGCTTGTTCAAGATTAAAAAATGCAATAAGTAAGAGATCATGGCGAAAGAAATTCAAAGAACTCTGTCTTAGAGATACTGACTTGATTCGATGTAAGTATAGCCAATTAATCGTCCTCTGCTATCTCACACTTAGCAAATACCATGATGTTAAATCAACTGTCAAATTCTCTGACAGGACGTGCTTTCAAATCTATATTACCGTGAAACAAAACTTTCTTATATGACTAGAATAAATCTTCATTTTGATTGGTCCAGGATATCAGAAAAGTATTATGCTGAGAGTATGTTAACTTCAAAGTGTTAAAAATAGATTGATAAAAAGATCAGGTGTAGTCTCTTTGGCATGAATCAGCATTTTACAAAATTTTAAGTGCACTCGTTCAATAACTGTGCTTTTTCCTATTCCCCAGACTTCGCACCCATTCCTGCCCGGAGTTATGTTATCTACCTTTACGGATAATATTATATCGTTGAGCAAAGTTCCCAGTTTTCGAGAATAATACCCAGAGAAATAAAAATTCGTTAACGATTTCCAGTTCTTCATTTCTTCATTACATATACGTAAACGTTAACGATATCTCGGATTTCGACCTCTTTAGAATACTACAATTTACTTTTATCGACATTGACCTTAAGTTTTCATCTGTCGAAAGGGGGGGGGTTAAAAGCAAAAACAATGATAAAGTAAAAGTGTTTCTAATATAACAAACAAAATCCCACTCTTTTTCTTCCAAGTGAGTTTATTCTTTCTATTTTCTTTGCCTGATTGAAAACTCTTTCTGTGTCGAGCTGTTCCGTCCACTTTTATATTATGCCCATTTTAAAATAATTTAACAGATGGCGAGCAAATTATCTTAATGATTTGATTTACAAGAATATATCTTATTGTGTTGGTCGATAAAAATCATATGGTTCATGATATTCAGATTGGACTTGTTCATCGGTAGAGCTCGGCATGTTTTGGATCCCGACTTGATTGTGATTGTCGAGGGAGCGTACTTCAACAATCTTTGCCCCGTATTGTCTTGGGTACCAATTATAATCGATTCAAATTGAATCAAACTTATTGATTATATTAAGTTACCTCGATACCTTTAAGTGTCAGATATTTTGAACTTATAGAGCCAAGACTTCTAAAGGGACACTTCGTTTGAAACTCATTAAGTTTCCAAAACATATGTCCTCATGAAAGTCTTCATAAGGTACATGTATTAAAGAAAGGACCCTTTATAAAGGAATAATAAAATATATGGTCTAGGGGAGAAATATAAACGGTTTGTGAGCTGTTTATTAAATGGAATCATGATAAGAGTCTTTAGAGGGGCGTAGTATTACCTTTAGGAGCCACCTGACACTTGCAAAATGCAGCTGATTATGACCCACGGCTTATTGGAACTAATTTTGATTAAAACAAGAAAAAAGTATAAAAGTACTTGTTTTACAAAAATTATATATGTATTTACAAAATAGTAAAATAGCAATATCACTCATCGACTTTGCTGAGTTCAAGATTGAAATATTGTTAAGACAGGGTTTATAGGACTTTCTCCTATGTTAAAAATGTTTTCTTTCCTTAAAGCTAACGGTGACTTTCTTTACTGGACTTCTGAATAATAGGACTTTGGTTTTGACTTCTTTCACACCATCTGGCAACGAAACTCTAAAGTTTTGTAAAATCTGAAGAACAAAATATACTTGTATTAAAAGACAGTCATAAAAATCAATTCTTGAACTTCTGACCAACCTAATAAAAGGCAAGCAAAAACAAGTAAATCTGTGAGCTAATGCTCACTAGTGATACCCCCGCTCCCCAAACTATGCCATGCATACAAGTTTAAATACTCGGTAATCAGGAAGTAATGACCTAGGAACATAAAATCGGTAAACACCATATTGGACTATAGGATAAAGCTATATGCAAAATATCAGACCTCTATCTCTTGTAGTTGCTGAGAAAAACATTGACGATAATTTTGCATTCATGTTCACTATGTGTATAAACTTAAGTACTCGGTAATCATGAAGTAGTTTACTTAGGAGGATGAAATCGGTATACACCATATGGTACTATAGGAGAAAGCTATACACAAAATATCAGACATCTGCGTAATGTAGTTGCTGAGAAAACTGTGACAGAAATTATGTTACGGACGGACGAACGAACGGACGGACGGACAGACAGACAAGGGTAAGACAGTGTACCCCCTCGTCGAAGCGGGGGTATAGAAATTCTAAAATAAACTGGTTTGCTATAAATGTTTACGAAGTAATTATTTTGTGGGCGAGGAAAGGAGGGTTGTATGCAGAGGTTTTCAAAGTTCATGAATGTAAACTATCGTACCCCTCCCCGGGCACATAAGAACACTTCATGTATATTTTATCTATATAAAAATTATAGACTAAGGGATGCATATGTATCCTATGACATGTATCTTACATGTATACAAATGTTATTGGTTCAAACACCCCTTCAATAATTATTAACTCACGCCATCAAGGTTTATTGCATGCTGTATTTTACGAATGAACCAGAAAGAAACGTTGCATTAACCAATGAAATTGCAGAAACATTCATAGATAGACAAAATACTTGTTTGTAGGTTGAAATCACCGTTTTTATCGACCATGTGCACAGAACAGTTGTTAATGAAAAACCAGTAGAGTTTGAACAAGTTCAGATACAGTCAAGCTTTAAATGTGTTTCTAATTTTCCGATATGTCTCACGATTTTTTGTTCTGAACTCTCACACTAGACTTATGTCACCTTTAAGCAAGTGATTTGATTTTTGGACATTTATTACAATTATTACAATTATTAATCCTACCTTAGTTATTGCTATGTAAATTTCAGTTTCAGCAAATCGCTGTCCCAGACAGCTTCTACGTCCAAAACCGAAAGGTTTCAAGGCAAAGGGATATTTTCTACCAGTGGCTAGTTCATCGTCCGTTTCTCGTAACCATCTTTCAGGTAGATAGTCTGACGGTGAAGGAAAAAATCTTCCATCTGCACACATTGACGGTCCCGATGTAGATACAAATGTCTAGATATAAAATGAAAACAAAATTTCAACACGGAGTATTGTAGGTAAAATTTAAAATCAAAATACAGCAAGAATGGTATATACCATATTCCCTAGACAAGGGTTACGAAAGCTTAACTCATCTTTGTTACAACGAAATGATGATACAATTTGCGCATCGAATTACTACTAGTATGCTACATGTAGCGAAAATACGGTTGACATATGCAAAAACAAAAGAAATAATACGATTTGTTATGTAGCAAAGAAACATGCAACGGACATTTTTCTTTCAGAAGAAAATTGGATAGTGCAGTTTTTACTTTAGTAGACATCATAGTTTTATCAAATATAAATATACCGTTTTATTGTTATGATTTCTGTTTTTCATTTTTATGGGTATACCGCATAAAACAATGTGTATTGGACGCACTTTCCGCTGTATAAAAACTTAAGAGACAATCTTCCAAAACTGAAAAGAACATTAAGGACACAGCATAAAATCACAAATGCTGGTACCGAAGCTGGAATCAATTTCACTAGCACAGAAAACCATCAACGCAATACGGTATTATATAGCTAACAAATAAGTAAACAAAAGCTTTTTGTACTTTTAATTCAGCAATATTCAGGGAAGAATAGCAAATTATCTGCCTTATATAATCATTGCAAAATATGCAATAAAAACTTTTTTTTTGTTTTGTTTTTTGTGTTTTTTCTTTATTTTGTTTTTGTTTTTGTTTTTTGTGTTTTTTTTTTTTTTATTGCTTTTGCTTTTTTTTCTTCTTATGACGTCTTAATCTAATTGAATTGTTGATTGGGTGTTTATGCAGCTCCGTTTTTTTTTCAAGTAGAAAAAATATTATAATTAATCTACAATAAAGTATGTTTCACCACTGAAATACCGTATGTACAACATAAACATACCTCAATGGTTGAATATATACTTTTTTTTTCTTAATAAATTTTGAAATAAATCTTTCCTTCTTGATCTCTACACTAAGTAAAAGGTGTTTTTCTGCTTTACCGAATATGTTCTACATTCTGTATTTATTTATGCAATGTGTTGTGTTGCTTTATATATATGTTTTTCTTTTTTCAACGATTAGGAAAATTAGATATTGAAGTTCAATATCATTTACTGTATACTGTCAAATTAATGATATAGCTTTTGATTTCGCCTTAACATTAACAAATTGTTATTGAATCATTTAAGGTTGCATGTTGGATTGATTATTAATTATTGTCTATAATTGTTCTTCTTATATCACATTTATTGCACATGTTAATTCAAAACCATATTCGCCTCCTAACTTACTCCTTTTGGTAAAAGATATCCACCAACTTCTAAATCACTCTCTAAATATCGAGCTGGGCCACCCAAAAGAGGGTAATGGAGTCTAAAATCATAAAAAGACTCTACTTTTAGCCACCATCTTTCACCTCGATTTCAGTTCATAATCAAATATCAGTAATTGGAAGTCTTGCGTATAACTAAATATACTTGTCGCCCTTTTGGCAGCACAAAATGCAAGGGGTTTTCTATAGGTTTTTTCAATTATATTTAAGTAATGTTAAAGGGTGGAAGAAACAGCGGTACCACCGGGGGCATCCGAACGTCAATAGTCTGAAAGAGCAAAGACAAAACCAGTTAATACCAGCAAGAACAGCATGAAGAAACAGACAACAAACAAACCCGACAAAACTATTAAAGCAACTAATTGCAAACAACGCGAACTCCAGTCGTAATGAAAGTGAACTCAGGTGCCCCGGAGTAGTAGTTCATGTTCGACAAAAGTTTGTGTTTTGATGATATTACTTGTGAAACTGCATGTTCTCCAATTGCCCATAAATTATGATCGAATTATCATATTCTAGGGGTTTTTTTTTATTATGCCCCATCTACGAAAGAAGAGGAGAATATAGTGTTCCGTTCCGTTCGTCCGTCTGTTCGTCCTTTCGTCCGTTCGTCCTTCCGTCTGTTCGTCCTTTCGTCCGTTTGTCCGTCCTAAATCCCCATATTTCCAAATTCCGATTTTTTGCAAATGCCACATCAATCATATTGGTTTAGTAGGTGCACCTAGTGATGATTAGCACAATGCATGCTTCGGATGCTGGATTTGACCTTTATTTCCCGCATGAATGACCACTTTCAGAAGAATGGTTAAAGTCTATTCCCACTCACTGACAAGTGTCACATCAACTATATTGGTATGGTAGGTACACCTAGTGATACTAGGCAGAATGTATGCTTCAGATGCTGGCTGTGACCTATATTTTCTGCATGAAATACCACATATAGAATGGTTAAAGTCCATAAATAATACTCTTGGAACAACTTCATGGTTAAGTGATTGAGGAAAAAAATAAATGTTGCGAGATTGGGCATTATGTCTGTTGGCATATTCTTGTTTTACAAGGATGTTTCTTGGTCGTTTTTTTTGCCCGTTTTGGTATTGTATTTTTCAACAAATTTTCTCGCAAACTTTTTAACGTACATGTTCATGATGTTTAACTTTCATCATCATAGAGTAACAAAACCAACATTTTAAAGAAGTTTGTCACTTTTGAAAAAGGGGCCAAAACACCCTTAGCATACCTTGGATGTACGGCAACCCTGAAATGTGTAAATTAAAAGGGTTTTAACTATATCTGCGAACAAAAAATAAGGTTGATATACGGTTTTACGTTTGGTTTACCTGGTGTAACCCATCACATCTTTTGAAATGACTTTATCAAGCAACCATCATTGCGATCTTCACTTTCTCCGATTTGTCTTTGCTTATTTCTATTTTTTTTCTTCTTGATCATATGATCAGGATCGAAATTCGGAAGTTTTGTTTTCGTATGTATGGTTAAGTTGGGGTTCATGCATGTAGCTAAGGCAATTGTGATCAGTACGGACCGTCCATATCTCAAAGATACAGTTTCTAGTGAAGAGTATGCAAAAAAACTCAGTCTGGTGTTATAGAAATTAAAGAACCTACATGTAATCCATTAATCCATTCTTACCTCATCGTCTCCTTGAAACAAGCCTTCAAATAAGACATTTGAGCTAGATGTTCCTTTGTCAAAGTCTTGCTTTCACCGACGACTTGTTGAATTTCGTCGTAAAGTTTCTGTTGTTTATCTTGATGTAAACAAAGGTCGATCAATACCAAACAAATTGAGTTGGATGTCTGCAAAATGTTTAAAAAAAAATGTTTTCTTAATTTTCTTAACCAATTTCACAGTTCATTCAGAATACCCTCAAGAATGAATTATTTTTCGTGTTTAAGATACTGTGGATTCATTTATTTTCGTTGGTACCAATTTTCGTGGTTTGATGAAAAAAGACCAGTTCGTGGATTCTTAAATTCGTTTTTCTGAAGTCTTCAGCATACAGGTCAATGTTAAATTTCTTTTTCGTGGGTAATAAAATTTCGTGGGTCATGGCCGGCCACGAAAACCATGAAATTGATACCCTGCGAATAATGATGAAACCACAGTATCCCGTTGAGCACGCATTGAATTTAAAGATTTCCTTTTTTATGTGAATAAACATAAAACGTATTGGACTACTACTAACACCACTGTTTGTGGTTCGTTCCTCGCAAGTCATAAGGATTTCATGAACCAGTTTTGCGATGCCAGTCGCAAAAAATGTGCCGTGCTTGCCAGGAAAACTGAATGTTTTCTTCCATTTGCTACTTTTATAGAACAATTTAAAATTCGATTGCTAAATTATATTTTATAAAACATGCGTGTTACGCGATGTTATCAATTGTAAATCCTTTTATAGGTTTTTATTCGTACAGAATGAAGACTCGATTTTCTGATGGCCAAAGATCAGTTATACAGACCAATGAACGCTCAAAAAATGATATCAGGGTAAATCAATTTGGAAGTGGAAGGTATCGCCAATAATTTTCCTGGCATGTACTGAGAGAGCAATACCACATGCACGTTAAAGACACTAATAATAATAGAGGCCGCCAGAAAGACCACACTCACAAACTACAAACTTGAGAGTATAAGCTTGGTTTTTTTTTTTTTTTTTTTGAATAAACAAATAGGTTCAAAATCAATAGATTAAAAACATATTTACAAAATTACCGTTTCAATGCCAGCCATAAATAAGTCTGTGACCATTTTGTTAGCCTCTTCTTCAGAAACACGTGGGTCAGAGAGAAGAGAGTACATAAAATTTGGCTCTGTTTTTAAATACTCTTCTAGATTTCCTTCATCTTCAAGTCTCTTCAAAAACCTTTTCTGTTCCTTAAGCTCTTTAGAAACAATCCTACAAAACAGCTTGTATCTTTTATTTTTGTAATGATTTTAATATTGTACTCAAAGACTTTGATGCTTAAGTCTATGAACGACATATTTGACATTTTTTCTGTTATGGAGTTTATATGCCATATAATTGTGTCATTTACTTTTTGTGTCAGATGTGAATTTCTACCAATGAAATCATATATATGTTGTGTACAAGTTGTAATTTTGTACAAGTTATAACCTGTACAAAATATTTGTACATGTTAGAACTTGTACGACCTAAAAATACAAGTTATAACTTGTACAATTTTTGCCTGTACACGTTATAACTTGTACAAAATAAGGCTGGAAATCGTGTTTAACTTGTACAAAATTTCAATATAGCAAAAAAGAGAGAAAATGACAAAAAAAGATTTTTTATTTACTATTTATGAAGGCGTAGATAGAATTTACATATTAAAGATGATTTAAGTTACTTCTTGTTTTAAATGTTCATCAAATGACCTTTTTACTTGCATATTACTTTGCGCAATTTTTAATATTTGAATAATATAAACCTAGTTACTTCTAACTGCAAGTTTATCTAACATATGACATCTTGAATTGGAGAACACTTTCATCTTTCGACGTTTGCATCTTGGTTTGACGATTACAATGAAGACCACCTGAGTCCTTGCCCTCTACTCACTGATAATTTACTCACAACCAATCACACGCTACATTCATACATCAGAACAACAGAAACTTTAAGAGTGGCATTTGGTAACATTTCATCTAGTTTCTACTGACATAACTTTTAATTTCACTATTTTCACTTTTTCAAACTGCTTTAGCGATGTTCTCTGTTTCCCACTTGGTACTGCTTCTAATTAGCTTCTTTAACACTGTCAATTAAAGCCTCTATTATTTTTTTTTTTGTAAATGATGCCTTATTTGTTGGGGCATTTTGTCTTGACATTTCTAGAATTTCAGAACAAAATTTATTTTGACTATCTATATCCATCCTGATTTGATGATTAAATAGCCCTGCAATAATCCTACTTTAAAATTGATCACATAAGTGTTCAAACTGCATCCTGAAGATATCTAGATTAAAAGTGATCACTCAAATATTCAAACTTCAAACTTTTGTAAAATCAATTATTGGGATATAACAAATATTTTATTAATGTTTTTTTCTTTCACGTAAAGAAAATATTTTTATGTAATGAACATTGACATAGTCACATTAACGTTTTTATTCTGCTCTGCATGTTTGCACCTTATTAATAGTTAATATTTTTTTCTTTTTTTTTAAATTTATTTTGCTAAAATGAAATTTTGTACAAGTTAAACACAATTTTCAGCCTTATTTTGTACAAGTTATAACATGAACAGGCAAAAATTGTACATGTTATAACTTGTATTTTTTGGTCATGTACAAAAATGTTGTACAGGTTATAACTTGTACGAAATTACAACTTGTACACAACATATACATATACGTTATGCTCTAGATCTGGAGTAACATATATAATAAAGTTGTGGAACTAAGAGGTTTTTTTTTGGTCCACATACACAGATGCTAACACTAGCGCCTACATAGTATTATTTACCCAATGTCTCACATGTAGTCTTTTTAAAAGTGTATGGTAGTAGAAAATAATATAGTAAACAACTTGGTTGCACATTTTAAGTCTGAAGACTTTTATAGTCGCATCTCATTTTGGTTTTATTAATTACTTTTGTGGGTTGCACGCTAGGATTGACTGTATTCATCGTGGGTCATTAAAATACGATCGAAGAGCATGGATAAAAAAAGCGATCGAAGAGAAAGTTAGGGCTGCAGAAAATTGTGTACGGACCGTAAAGGACGGGACTCACTGGAACTATGAAGAGCTTGGCAAAAAAGAACACGTTTCTGTATAAATCTTACTTGTTGAACTCTAGAAAATGGTGTTCAAATTCATTATAAAAGGGTGTCCGTTCCTTCAAATACGATTTGTCTTGTCTTATAAATGTTTGACCCAACATATCAAATACTCTGCGAGTGTGCGTGGCAACTGGGTTATCACTCTTCTCCAAACAGCCTAGTCGTTTATTGAAACACAAATAACCAACACCTGCACGAATAAAATATAAAATGAATGAGCTATTAACATAAGGTTTTTTTAAGAAAGTTCCGTTTTATTCGTTTGAGTATTTTTAAAATATATAAGTTGGGATCATGATGATTCCAGGTATATTTTGTGATTTCATTGTTTATTTGGTATATGACAAAGAGTATAAAATTATGTTTTACTTGCCAAAAAAAAAACCCAACTACAATAGGTAAATAGATTTATGTGTTCTAATTTCAATGAATATTATCTGCTTTTTATATTGCCCTACAGAGGTTCTTGATTCGATAAATAAAATTCTGAACCGCTAATAAAGTAATGTTCACTGCCTTCAACTGGAGATAATAGCTATTTTTCAAATAGACAAACTAAGATAGATATACCTTAAATAAAATCCTTAAACATGTATTTTCTCACAATCTTTATTCTTATACATGTATTTTCTCACAATCTTTATTCTGATACATGTATTTTCTCATAACCTTTATTCTGATAGATGTATTTTCTCACAACCTTTATTCTTATACATGTATTTTCTCACAACCTTTATATGTACATGTATTTTCTCACAACCTTGATTCTTATACATTTACATGTATTTTCTCATAACCTTTATTCTTAAACATCAGTGTATTTTCTCACAACCTTTATTCTTATACATGTATTTTCTCACAATCTTTATTCTGATACATGTATTTTCTCATAACCTTTATTCTGATAGATGTATTTTCTCACAATCTTTATTCTGATACATGTATTTTCTCACAACCTTAATTCTTATATATATATTTTCTCACAATCTTTATTCTTATACATGTATTTTCTCACAACCTTTATTCTTATACATGTATTTTCTCACAATCTTTATTCTGATACATGTATTTTCTCATAACCTTTATTCTGATAGATGTATTTTCTCACAACCTTTACATGTACATGTATTTTCTCACAACCTTGATTCTTATACATTTACATGTATTTTCTCACAACCTTTATTCTTATACATGTATTTTCTCACAATCTTTATTCTTATACATGTATTTTCTCACAACCTTAATTCTTATACATATATTTTCTCACAATCCTTAATCTTATACGTGTATTTTCTCACAACCTTTATTCTTATACATGTATTTTCTCACAACCTTTATTGTTATACATGTAATTTCTCACAACCTTTATTCTTATACATGTATTTTCTCATAACCTTTATTCTTAAACATCAGTGTATTTTCTCACAACCTTTATTCTTATACATGTATTTTCTCACAATCTTTATTCTTATACATGTATTTTCTCATGACCTTTAATCTTAAACATGTATTTTCTCACAACCTTTATTCTTATAAATGTATTTTCTCACAACCTTTACATGTACATGTATTTTCGCACAACCTTGATTCTTATACATTTACATGTATTTTCTCATAACCTTTATTCTTAAACATCAGTGTATTTTCTCACAACCTTTATTCTTATACATGTATTTTCTCACAATCTTTATTCTTATACATGTATTTTCTCATGACCTTTATTCTGATACATGTATTTTCTCACAACCTTAATTCTTATACATGTATTTTCTCACAACCTTGATTCTTATACATTAACATGTATTTTCTCACAACCTTTATCCTTAAACATATATTTTGTCACAACCTTTATTCTTATAAATGTATTTTCTCACAACCTTTATTCTGATACATGTATTTTCTCACAACCTTTATTCTTATACATGTATTTTCTCACAACCTTTATTCTTATACATGTATTTTCTCACAACCTTAATTCTTATACATGTATTTTCTCACAACCTTGATTCTTATACATTTACATGTATTTTCTCACAACCTTTATCCTTAAACATATATTTTGTCACAACCTTTATTCTTATAAATGTATTTTCTCACAACCTTTATTCTGATACATGTATTTTCTCACAACCTTTATTCTTATACATGTATTTTCTCACAACCTTTATTCTTATACATGTATTTTCTCACAATCCTTATTCTTATACATGTATTTTCTCATGACCTTTATTCTGATACATGTATTTTCTCACAACCTTAATTCTTATACATGTATTTTCTCACAACCTTGATTCTTATACATTTACATGTATTTTCTCACAACCTTTATCCTTAAACATATATTTTGTCACAACCTTTATTCTTATAAATGTATTTTCTCACAACCTTTATTCTGATACATGTATTTTCTCACAACCTTTATTCTTATACATGTATTTTCTCACAACCTTTATTCTTATACATGTATTTTCTCACAACCTTAATTCTTATACATGTATTTTCTCACAACCTTGATTCTTATACATTTACATGTATTTTCTCACAACCTTTATCCTTAAACATATATTTTGTCACAACCTTTATTCTTATAAATGTATTTTCTCACAACCTTTATTCTGATACATGTATTTTCTCACAACCTTTATTCTTATACATGTATTTTCTCACAACCTTTATTCTTATACATGTATTTTCTCACAATCTTTATTCTTATACATGTATTTTCTCATGACCTTTATTCTGATACATGTATTTTCTCACAACCTTAATTCTTACACATGTATTTTCTCACAACCTTGATTCTTATACATTTACATGTATTTTCTCACAACCTTTATCCTTAAACATATATTTTGTCACAACCTTTATTCTTATACATGTATTTTCTCACAACCTTTATTCTGATACATGTATTTTCTCACAACCTTTATTCTTATACATGTATTTTCTCACAACCTTTATTCTTATACATGTATTTTCTCAAAACCTTTATTCTTAAACATGTATTTTCTCACAACCTTTATTCTTATACACATATTTTCTCAAAACTCATGTAAAACCACCCCATTTAACTTACTCTCTGTTGCATAATCTGATAAATCCGACAAAATATCTTCAGATGTTCGTTTTTCACGGAGTTTTTCCACAAAGTCATTAGTAACCTTTTCAATTAAAGGAACATAGCTGGCCACTATTGCTGGACGAAGCATTTTTTCTTGGGTAGGTTTTCGTCTTTCTTCCCATTCTTTTCCACTCCTACAATAGTATTATGATCAACAAGTCTAGAACGCAAATCCTGGGTCCCCCACCGATCGGCAATAATTCTAAATGTGGCGACTAAAAGGTTACAACTTTCACAAAAATAGTCATTTGGTACTCAAATTAATGTTAATCTAAGGTATAAGTAATATAACATTATGTTTACATTTATTTCACAACCATCAATTGGAAATAGTAGGCACTAGAGCGCTTGCAAAAGTGTGATTGATATGTGGACTTCATTTTCATGGCCAAAGAGGCACAACTTCCACAAAATAGTCGCACAGAGCCAAAATTTGAACTTACCTAACTTATTACTTGGGATAAATACTGTTGCATTATGTATAAATTTCACAAACATCCCTTGAGAATTGCAGACGTGAACTGTCTGTTTACTCAGCATGCTTTTACCTTACCAGGAGTGGGCATGCAGGTGTAAGGAAGATTGTGTAAATCTTAAGATATTAGGATTTAGCTAGTAGTGCTAGTACAATATTACAATAAATGCCTGGCCCTGTGTCGCACAGTAAAACGTTGAACCCTGTACGTTCTAGGTCCAATATGGCCAAGTCAATAATTTTTGACATTTGCATCCTATAGTGGACTGACAAAGCATATTTGTCACATGCAACCCAATTGAATATTAGGAAATAAAAATATTTAAGATCTTTACATGTTAAAACCAAACATAAAATCAGACATAGAATTTAAGTTTCAATTCCCCCCTTTTGACCCCATAATTGCTAAACAGATAAGGTGGTGTCCTGAAGAAATTTATCCTCCATTCCAGTATCAACCAGTAAAAGTTGAATGTTTGCCCCTTATCGTCCCCTAATTTCTCAACAACAAAAAAGGGAAACAGCAAAAAATATGCCAATTAATCATTTAACATGTTAAATGGTAATGAACATTAATGTTAAATTTCATAGCAATTAGTCAACCAGAACTTAAGTTATTGTGGGAAAAAAATAAAAGTGTCATTTTAGCCCCTTTTTGGGCCTATTATTTCTAAAGAATAAAAGAGGGGGACACCCAAAATTAACTCCAGTTTTCCTTTTATTGTAAGTATCATTACTGTAAAGTTTCATTGTATGGTCAGTCAGAACAAAAGTTATTAGGGAAACAAATAAAAACAGTCGTTTTTTAGCACCTTATGTGCCCCTAATTTCTAAACGAAATTATAAAATGGTCCCAAAAGGGTAGGTGCACATCTTCAATATATCGATAATCACTGTGCAAAATTTCAGAAAGATCTACAGTTTGGTTTTTGAAATTTAGATTACACAAAACAGGCACCCCTATAGCGCGACCGACGGACAGACGGGCGGACAGAGTAACACGACTCCTAGACCTGCTACGGCGACGCAGGTAAAAAATAGAGTGCCAATTATTATATAGCTAGTGTACGTTTTACCTGTATCCAAAGGTAAACTATTACTAGTAAATAAAATGACCACAATATTTTGGCCGGGATAATCGCTGCAGCGATTAGCCATGGCTAAAGGTCTCAGTCTTGTATTGTTTTTCCCATAGACTTCTATAGTAAACCTGAGATTTTGGCAAAACAAACAGGGTGAATTTGAAGTATGAATAAACAGTTGTGGCCAATATTGTCTTAATTGAGATGGGTAGGAAGGAGTCTCATCCCGCATTCCCGCTAAAATAAATAACAAATCCAGCTTTCCCGATGACATAAACGACCATTCCCGGATCCCGCTACCTAAAAATCCCGAATTCCCGCAGTTTTACCTGTAAAATCCCGAATCAGCCCTGGCGGATAAATAAGGCTACCCGCTGTCCCGGAAAAGGTCTTACCGACCCACTTAATTATTGCTACCGAGGGGCATTCCTCTAATATAGTCACGACTAGAAACACTAATCAGTCATTGAAATAATAACTTCAACTTACAGCATTGAGATGGGCTTCACCTTTAAATTGTTCCTTTTGTAACATATGTCTGAAAGATCAAGATGAATGCGCTTGTGTTCCTCCTGTGGAGCTTGGAGAACTGCTCGAGCGTAATCAGGGTGGGCGACAACAACGATGTTATTCATCGAACCATCTAGGTTTGACATGAACCTATAAATGTCACCGTAGCTTTCTTTCATTATTAATGAAAACGTTTGTGGATTACGGAAGTCGTATCTTTTTCCTGAAAAGGCGCTATTTAGGACTGAAAGAAACAGAGAAGATAAGGTACAAAATTCTTTAAAAAAACATTTTGAAATTAATAGTATCTTGTTGGATTTAAAAGATTAAAACTAATACTAGTAAGAGACTCGCAATTACATGTAACATTATGTCAAAAATTGAAAAGACAACAAAGTTCCAGACAATATATTTTATTACGCCTGACGCGCGTTTCGTCTATTCAAGACTAGCCAGAAGCGCTCTACCAAAAGTATTAATAAGCCAAACACTATATGATTATGAAGAGCATAGAACAGTTAAACCAAATATATCGCATTGAGGAGCCAAATTGTTACTAAGATCATCAACCTATGTCTGCAGAAGGAAGAACCTTAGGGATTTGACAATTTTGATATTTTTACCGATAACTTATAGCTTTGATGTGTTCACCGATAATTTATAGCTTTGATGTGTTTTCAAACACAAAAGTTGTGGTGCCGGAGAGGGCTAACCTCGGGGATTTAAAACTCTAAGCGCTAACCTTCACGGGTGTTAGAAATTAAAAAGACAACAAAGATCCAGACAATAAATTTTGCTGAGCCTGACGTGCGTTTCGTCTATTCATGACTCATCAGAGGTGCTCTACCAAAAGTTTTGAAAAGCCAAACACGATTGTGTTACTATTTCATAAAAATCCAGTAAGTAGTTTAGAAGGTGTTGGGAACTAAAGATGTTATCTAAATGCTGTCTATATTTTGCCATGGGAAAACCTCCAAAAGTTTTTATCAATTCAAAGCAGAATACAAATGCACATCTGTGTCATGGCAAAAACATAGTGTTAAAGTTTCATGAAAATCCATCGAGTGATTTGTGAGTAGTTGACGATACGAAATAGTTAGTCTGTGGTGAACGTGTGTGTAAAAGACGCTCACCGAAAAACCAACTTTTTAAATTTTAATGAATGGCATAAAGACACTTAATGAAGCAACCTTTTGATAGGAAGTTATGGTGAAATCTTGAAAAAAGGTAAGATGCTAATACTCAAATACTCAGGAAATAAAAAGACAAGACAGTGCTTTGAATTAAAAAAAAAAGGCAGGATGGTGCTTTGACAGTGCTTTTACAGAAAAAAGGCAGGATGGTCTTTTTGGCCGAAAAAAAATATTGTAAGTTTTAAAATAAAAAATTGGAAGCGCTAGCGCGTTTAAAAAGTCAACCTATGTGTTATGAGCTTATTTCATTGTGTCGTACATGTAACGATTTTCACCCCCAAAAAAATAAGGTTGGCTGTGTTGTGTGATCTCTCTATACATCACTATACTTAGTATATACACCTACATTTCAATCAAAAGTACAATAAGTTGCAACAAAGAAAACAATATAACTTACGCCACATCCAAAAATGTTTGTAATTGATTGAGAGAAGCATTACCGAATTTAAATTACGATTTATAAAAATGTCCCAGTTTTAAAGTTTCATTCAGAATTTTAATGATTTCCCGTCATTAGTTCCATACACAGTTTGTTAGTAAGCTAGTTATTGCTTAACTCCCAAGCAGCACGAATTGGCCATATAAGTAAGATGACGAGTGGAGTAAGTGGGGAAACAAGGCCAGGGATGAGAGTTTTAACTGTCACTGGATAAAGGAAAGATGGGTATAGGTTCTGACAATTTAGCCTTCTTCATGCAAATCCTACGGCTCCTTCACTAATAGAGACCTGCAGCCTCGTCCTGCAACAGGGATCTTAAACTTGCGAGAGACGCGTGGACAGGTCTTCAGCTTACTTACCTAGTGATAGGAAGTAAAACGGTATGAGGAGTTTCGACTTCATAACTGTATCAGGGGGACCGGGTAGCTCAGACATGGGCTTGGCGAGCCTTGAAGACCTATTGTCACCAACAACACTTTCTATACTCCTGCTCTGAAAAGGTGCTGCTCTGATTTGACAGAGACTTGTACAACGGCGACATCGGTGAATCAATGTCATAGCTGAAATTAAAGGAACAGCAAATTTATTAATTCATTATTATTTTTTTTTTGCAATGAAAGGGAACAGCAAAAGTTTAGTTTTATTTTGAAGAGATGCCTTCAAAATGACTTTTGGGTTTAATACATTTACAACTGCTTTATAACATCACAAAGTGTTTTATTTTCTTTTTTTAGCACGTGGATTATTTTTAATGGACATTTTTTGGCATATTTGTTCTATCTATAAATGCATGTTTCCTTAATAGTATTAAGAAAAATGATTTCCAGAATTACCCGTAAAAGCAAAATTTACCTGTAATTTTTCGCTCAATTGAAATATCAATTCGCTCAAATGAAGTGCACCGGGAGCAAGTGAACATGACACAAGATCCTTAATATGAAGGGGGAAAGATCAGTATGGGTTTGATAAAGGGGGAAAATCTAGTATTTACTCATTTTTCCTACACAAATTTTAGAGGGGAATATTAAGTTTATACTGATTTTTCCGGGGAAAGATGAGTAGGGGGGGAAACTAGTATGTTACACCGGTTATTTATTTGTATGTTACACCGGTTATTTATTTGTTCAATACAAAAAAATCATTGTACAAATTGATATGGCCTAATGACAACATGAAGTTCAGGGGTGGTGTTCTCAAAGAATTCCTAAAGAAAGATCATAAGAAGGGTTCTTAGACAAACTTTAGAAAATAATTAGGATTGACTTAAGTAATACTTAGGGTGGTTCTCGAAGAATTCTCAGCAACTTCTTACTTAGGACTCCCTAACTATATTCTCATTCATCTTTAATAGACAGGTAAAGGAACCAATATACAATGTATATTCCGATCAATAATTGATTTTTACTTGTCTAAAATTAAACTGTGAATATATCAAGAAAAATATATAACTAAGAATAGAAACATTTTTTACAGAACACCACCCCAGAATCCCGATGGCGGATTTCCTCGGGTTTTATCGAGTTGATCGGGTCAATCGCAACTACTTGAATGTCAATCGCAACTACTTGACCTGCGACGAGCGACAATTTCAATATTGACATTTAATACGTTAACATAGACCTTTATTTACAGGTCTATGACGTTAATTAGTCGTTAACGAGAATCATTTGTCCTGACATGTAGATAAATACGCGTGATCATATGACTTTAAAATCATGTTCTTTCCTCTTTCTTTTGCTCCATGTGGGCTCCTAATTTGGAAAAATAAAACATGTTGTGTTCTTGTAAGGATGTGCTCATTAATCAAGAAAGCATATTACCGTATTGTCTTATTCAAAGACACGGAAGCCTAATTGTATTTAATTTCTCTTACCTTTTATTTTCATTTTTATCATGCACACATATCTTCGTCACCATAATCGACCTATTGCTTAAATTAGAATTGATATTGTTAATGTACAAAGAGAAATAACTCTATTCGTATGCACCGCTTAATTGTATTTTCGAAGCTTCTCCGACGAAAAAATACATAGCTAATCTGTGAAGTTTTAATTGAATCTAATAGACATGATAGAAAATCATTTACATTCGACATTTACAATTTCAATGTTCTAGTAATTTACGTTTTAAATGTTTCAATACTCTTAGGACATTTTACATATGTAAACTTCTTGAAGCATGAAAAATAGTTAAGAATGCCGATTGCACAGTTTCGACATATATAAAACGTGTGTGAGATCCGAGGAACGTTTGTATTCAGTTAACAATTCTGTAACTTCGAAGAATAATCGGACGAATTGGAATCAATTTCAAGTACTTTCCGAATTTTTGGAGCCTGTTTTCCTATAATTAGCGGAGAGGTACACATGTACCGATGGGGCATTCGACTGTCAATTCAACCCACTATATTAAAGTCATTATTCAAGATACAATTTAATAGCATGACCATAAACATTCAAATTATAAGGATATTGTTGGGATATATTGTGTTTTGGTCTGACAATATTGTCGGTTCACTTAGATCATTTTCGTTTCATATTTTTTTTTAAATGAAGTATCTGAATCCGAAAAATTATGCGATTCATTTTGTTTTTTATTATTTAGATTTATCATTGAAACATACCTGAATGAATTGTTGCAAATTCGTACCAAAAAGTATAATAAAAATGCATTGTCAATTTGAAATAAAGTTCTGGAGTTCAGGTTGCTTGATGCGGTTAACTTGTTATGTGGTTTGATTCGTTGTGATGGATTTTATTTTATGTCTATCAGTATAATGATGTTTTATTACCCCTTTGGTACATACACCTTTGTTAGTTTCTTGAATGATTTAGTTTCAAAATCCAATATTCGCTGAGCTTCCCAGACTCCCTGCCGTTAGTTCTGCGTGCAAAGTTATTAAAACCTAGCTACGCCACTGTAACGGTATTTTTTCTAATTTCAATTTATATTTATGTTTTTCAAATATAACGAAGTAGCAAGAAACGAATAAATCCGTCACAAGATTTAAAACAAAAGGCTCCAAAGAGCCTAAATCGCTCACCTAGTCTTGATGTCAACCCTATGAAGACTTTTATACAGCTAAATGAGCTGAATGTTTAAGCAAGAAAAAGCTTTTCTCTATTTTCAATAGTATTCTATAAGCGAAAAACACAATTTTTCACCTTTAAAGGGCCAAAACCCCTTTAAGAGATTATCTGCCAATTTCGACCCTTTGAAGACTTTTGTAGAGCTTAATGAGCTGAATGATTAAGCAAGCAACAGCTTTTCTCTATCATTCTATAGGCCAACAACACTTTTTTCACCTTTAAGGGGCTGTAACTCCTAGAACGGGTCATCTGACAACTTCGACCCTATGGAAACTTTTGAAGAGCTAAATAAGATGAACATTTAAGCAAGCAACAGTTTTCTCTATCAGCAATAGTTTTCATTCCACTATTTTTCACCTTAAAGGGACCATAACCCCTATGAGGGGGTCATCTGACAACTTCAACCTAATGAAGAATTTTGAAGAGCTAAATGAGTCGAACATTTAACCAAGCCACATCTTTTCTCTATCTGCAATAGGTTTCATTCAATATGTCTAAAACACTATTTTTCACCTTTAAGGGGCCGTAACCCCTATAAGGGACCATCAGACAATTTCGTCCTAATGAAGAGTATTTTGTAGAGCTAAATATGAGCTGAACATTTAACCAAGCAACATCTTGTCGATATCTGCGATAGTTTTCCTTCAATAGGCCAAAAACATGAAAAACTTATTTAAAGGGCTGTAACCCCTATAAGGAGTCATCTGACAAATTCGACCCTATGAAGTCTTTGGTAGAGCTAAATGAGCTGAACATTTAAGCAAGCAACCGCTTTTCTCTATCTGCAATAGTTTTCATTCTTTAAGCCAAAAACATGAAAAAACGCTATTTTCACCTTTAATGGGCTGTAACCCCTATAGAGATCATCTGACAACTTAGACCAAATGGAGACATTAGTAGAACTTTTGATGCTGAAGCAGTAGGGTGGCTGGCATCAGATTTCATTTATCTCATTTAAAATGCTATGTTATTATAGTTTACCATAACAATAAAGTATTTTTAAACATCTTAAATATCCAAATCTATTAGAATACATTTTACCGGGACATTTTATAGACAACAAGTGTAATTTTTTAAACCTGATACTAGTAGAATTACTAGTGCACAAAACCTATACTAGCAATTCCAACGAAGATTTCTCTAGTTAGTCAACTTAAAACAGTCATAAAAGCATAGGGGTTTGAATTCTTGTCATTTATATCGACTAAAAAAAATCGACCCACAATACCACAGTGGGGCAATGTTGTAGTAGAATGATGTGAAAACAAGGAATCTTTGTGCTTGTGAAGTTCATTTTGTAATTAGTGAGGTAGTTTTTTGGTATTTGCTTTGTTTGTTGTCGGTTGGTTGGTTGTTTTGTTGTTGGCTGGGTTTTTTTTTTGCCTATATCAATATATATTTAACAATCACAAGATTTGTTCCCATAACCTGACAAATTCTTACAGTAGAATGTTAATTTTCCAGTTACTTATTAGATCTAAAGATATCAATGTATGTTCGGCAAAATTTTCATATACTTAAAAAAGGCATATTGACCCTCATTTCTTAATTATTTACCATTGCTCATGTTGGGCCTTTGGTATTGACTGATAGAATGAAGGTGATTGTTTTCACATTCGGGGGAATTGGAGCGGAAAACTATCAACCACGAAGGCTTCTGAAGAGCCCTATACACCAAACATTTAAGCAAGTTTAATCTGCAAGGCAAACGCCAAAAACTCTAAACAATTATGGATTGGATCTCTTATATGGTGTCGTCTGGCAGATTCAGCTTAATTGATACTTTGATGACCTTAATGAACTGAAGGCTTCACCAACTTTTAAAGGAAGCAAGAGCTTTTCTCGATGTGATTCTATAAGTCAATAAAAAGCTTCGCCGAGCACAGCATGATACGACCGCAACATGTGGAACCCTGTACGTTTGATGCCCAATATGGAAAGTCAACTGCTCTGGACACATGCAGCCCAAGGTGGAATGACAAACGTTTTTAAACGGACTTTACATCCATATTTTAAGTTTTGACCCCTATGAGACATGATATACTGTTCATCATATTGTATCCAATATTGGGCATGAATAAATAAGCCCAAAACATTTTAATCAAACACGAAGAAAAAAATCCTTTTTTTTTGGGGGGGGGGCTCTTTTGTTCCCTAAATATCAAAACAAGAAAAGGGGGAATCACAAAAATCAATTCTCACTTTTGTATCCATTCCTTGACAATAATTGATTAGCAAAACAAAAGGCTCCCAGGAACCTGAATCTCTCACCTGATCCTTTAGCTATATGGGTCTTTTCTAAAAGCTATTACCCCTAAAAAGGGTCATCTGACAATTCTGATACAATAGAGATTTTTGTAGGATGTTAATGAGCTGAAGGTTTAAGCAAGCAATTGCTTTTCTCTCTTTGCAACACTTTTCAGTCTATATTGGGCAAAAACATGAAAAAAAACCAATGTTATTACTTTTAAATGACCATAACTCCTACAAGGGGTAGGCTGACAATTTCCACACAAAAGAGACTTCATAACAGCTTTAAGAACTGAAGATTAAAGCAATCAACAGCTTTAATTTCTCTATCTGCAGTAGATTTCATTCTATAGGTCAAAAACATGAAAAACGCAATTTTTGACCTTAAAGAACCTGTTCATGGGAAAACCATGCAAAATTGTAAAGTTTGTCCAGTAGCAAGGTTTTTAATTATGTAAAAGGTATATTGCAACCGAATATAATTTAGGCAAATTTATTTTTTCGAAAAATCAAAGATTGCCGCCCCACAGGCCTCAATAGCTATATATAGCTTTTATCTGATTGATCGGTTATTTCAATCAAATTTTATTTGAAAATTTAACATTTTCATTGTGATTCTTTTCAGTATACGTAGATGGAATTAAAATTGTACCTTTTTTTTTTTGAAAAAATGATGTTTTGTCTTTCAAAAATAGTGCACTTTTCGTAATTCGTAATTTTGGTTCCTCTGGTACC
The DNA here is from genome assembly GCA_963971305.1 of Arcuatula senhousia. Lineage (NCBI taxonomy): Eukaryota > Metazoa > Mollusca > Bivalvia > Mytilida > Mytilidae > Arcuatula > Arcuatula senhousia. The sequence goes on along the minus strand of OZ020307.1, from coordinate 56,327,165 downwards.
CTAAGATAGGACTTGGGCAATATTCAAGACTGCTCAAAAATGCTGATATTTGTTATTTATAAGGGTACTTATTGTCCAAGGTAACGATTTTTTATCCTTATCTTTAAGAACTTGAAAAACAATAACATTTTAGAACAAACATATCAAAAAGCCAAGCCGGGGATTTTACATTTTGATTTAGCCATATCCCCGGGAAACAATGACATGTTTTGATAATTCTACATAAAATCCAATTTTTAGGGAATCAGTTAAAAATCTGAATGTGTTTGCTATGAAACAAAATACATTTAGAACATGTGATACGTGATACAACACTGATCACAATACAAGTACCATTTAAGGGTCGGGATAGACATATACTTGGGGATTAAGGGTGAAAGATGGGAATATCTGTGTATTTTGATGAAATGTACCGAAATGGCCAACTTTAGGGGACTATTTTTCATGAATGAAGTGTTGGACTAGTAATATGGAATATCTTTTCAAAAGGCTGATATATGGTCTGTACAAAAACATATTTGTAACTTTTCTTTCGGTCATCCCTTACATGTTACAGCATTATAACCCCTAGTAAGGTGAATTCACGACGATCAGGAAAGTCCAGTGAAGGATTCACGTAATGTTGTATTTGGTGGGTTGAATTCGTCCCTTTTTCGATCGATATTGTTTACAAAACGCACTTAAAATGCACACCTGAGCATTGTAAATAAATATAAACCTATGTATTATTTATATTCCATTCAGTCCAGGCGAGCTAAAAAAAACCCGCATTTTTTCACCTTTAAGGGGTTGTTACCCCTATAAGGGATCATCTGACAATTTGGACCAAATGGAGACTTTTGTTTAACTTATGATGCTGAAGCACCAGGGTGGCATCAGATTTCATCTTTGATAAACAGGCCAAAGACAGTAGTCTGACCCCCCCCCTGGTCTATTTTTAGTAACGGCAGCCATGTTTTTTGACCAATCAAAAATCGAAACACAAGTTTGGTGCTGACTGCAAGACATCAGTAGTTTCAGAGGAGAAGATTTTTGAAAAATTCTGTTTACGGACGACAGACGACGACGGACGCCAAGTGATGGTCATAGCTCACTTGGACATTCAGTCCAGGCGAGCTAAAAAAAACGCAATTTTTTACCTTTAAGGGGTTGTTACCCCTATAAAGGATCATCTGACAACTTGGACCAAATGGAGACTTTTGTTTAACTTATGATGCTGAAGCAGCAGGGTGGCTAAAGATAATTTATACCAAGTTTCATTAAATTAAGTTTCAGAAGACATTTTTGAATAAAAAGCTTCGCCGAGCGCAGCATGATGCGACCGCAACATGTCGAACCCTATACGTTTTAGGCCCAATATGGATAGTCTATTGGACTGACAAAGGTTTTTGACACATGCTTCTCTTGTGGACTTTCAACCCAGGGGGTAAAATTATGAATTTTCATTTTTGTATTCTACACTTGAAAAGAATGTTTGGGTAGAGAAATCAAAAATCAAACCAGAAATTAAAAAAATATATGATTGCGGCCCCTCAGGTAATGTGGGAAAAAGGTGGGGTAGCAAAAATGAATTATCAAATTTGGAAACAATACTTGGCAACGATGAACTTGCAAAACATTTTTTTTAATCCGATCAGAAATTTCAAAAAAAGTTGCGATTTCGGCCCTTTTGGTCCCTAATAACATAACAGTAAAAAAAGGGACACACAAAAATATCTGCAACTTAACAAGAATAAAATGGCGAAAAAAATTGTCAAATGCCCCTTTTGGCCCCTAATTACGTAACAGGTGAAAAAAAAGGAAAGTCTTCCAGAATTCCGACCAGTACCTCCCCGTGGTGGAAGACGGGCCCTGCATCCATCGAAAACAAAGGATACTATGGAGCAGCTAACACTGGCGGTGGTGTGTCATGGGCTGGACGACCCTTGGCACATAGCGAGTCTTTACCTTTATATGTAATAGTCGCAGCAGAGGCTCTTTAGCCTATAGTCACGACTATAAAAACCCATCAGTCAAGGGGGGGGGGGGTCGCAAAAATTAATTCTCAAAATTGGATTCGCTTAATAACCTGACAAAATTATTTAACTTGCAAAAAAAATAAAAATAGTCAAAATCGGACAAGGAATTAAAAGAAGTTTCGGTGACGGTCCGTTTAGGCCCCGAATTCCGTCACAGGTGAAAAAGGGGATGGTGGCAAAAATTTATTCTCAAATTTGGATTCGCTACTTGACAAGTATAAACTTGTGAGAAAAAAATTTCAAAATCGGACCAAAAATTAAAAGTTTCAATTTCGGCCCCTAATAGGCTAATTACATAACGGGGAAAAAGGGGGGCACAAAAAATTCAATCAGGCCCATTCTTTATCCTTGACAAATTTCATACTAATTGGCTAACTAGGACAAAAGTTATCGTAGGAACAAATAAATATTTGAATTTTTTGCCCCTGATTTCCTAACGAAAAAAGGGGGACCACAAAATCAATCCCATCCATCCATTTATGGTAAGGAACATCACTTCTAAATTACAAAGCATCCTAACTTAAACTGAAGTTATCGTGCACAAACAACAAAAAAGTTTTTTTGGCCCCTTTATGGCCTTTAATTTCTGAACAAAAAAGGGGGGACCCCCAAAGTAAATTCCATCCATCCTTTTAATGCAAGGAACATCATTCTTAAATTTCACAGCAATCGGATAACTAGAACTAAAGTTACATGTATTGTGGGACCACTAAAGGTAACAGACAACCACGCAGATGACGACAGCATCATACCATTATACATCCGCAACTGCGGAGGTATAAACATTGTTAACAAACTAATTGAAGGGACAACAGTTTGTCAGATGACGGACACCAAGTGATGGTAATAGCTCACATGGACAATTTGGTCCAGGTGAGCTATAAAAAGTTATTGTGAGAACAATGAAGATGGCATTTTGAGTCCCTTATTCTTGAATGAATACAATTTATCCCATCCTTTTCTAGTAAGGAATCTTACTGTAAATGAATAACAAAGTTCTTTGGGAAACTCAAATTTAACGAACAACTTGACCACTGTTACAATAGTGTGACCGATTCAGTAATTTCAGTTTGTAGTGTACTGTATTTTGTTGTGTTTTTTTTCGTTGCTGGTTTAAACTTTTAAAATTTAGTCATTCTTATGTCCCATTGGTTAATGTTCTTAGCTACTATCAATTTATTAAACTGTATGTTGAAAATATTGGAATATAACTTAAACCAAATGGTAAACCATGTAGAACAGATGGACAAAATGACCCACCTTTTGTTTGTATTACAACCATCACATATCTAGAAATTAACTGATTCAAAGAATAACCTATTTCTCAATGTTTGACATACAAGTACAGTCAATTGCAATCACTTATTTCCAACACTACATAAGCTTTAAAGACACATACTGTAATGTATTCATAATTATAAACAATCAGTAAATCAGGTGACACAATTTATTCATGATCAAGTTTTAAGAACAACCTGGTGACATTCTTGTCAAATGAGTATATACAAATGAATTAATAAATAAAGAAAATATCATCCCCCCTTTTAAAAGAAAAACTACTTAAAGTTAATTTTCAATCCCTTAGCTTCACAAACTTCAATCAATAAATTTTTCATATAAGAAATTTCATTTGTCAAATGGTCCACTTTTGATTTAAGTTCTTTGTTTTTGGATATCAACAACGTTTCCTCTTCACTGATAGTGCCTTTTTGTTCGCGCTTTTTCTCACGATACCGAATAGCAGCATTTCTATTTTGAATTCGCTTTCTTTCCTTTTTATCCATTTTGTCTGTAATTTGAATGACTTCTTCAGTTTTATCATAAGGAGTGGCTCAAGTCTTTTTTGTAGTGGTTTTCCTCTTGCTGGTTCTTTTTGACTTTTTATTTACACTTTCATAGTCAGGTTCGTAATCTGGGTCACTGTGTAAACTGTCATTTGGAGAAGGTGGATCTGAATTTGACAAAATACTATCAATGTCCTCGCTGGACAAGGGAGAACCAATAAATTCATTACTGATGCTACTGGTGTCAAGAGACTCGATAAGATCATTGCTAGAGTCTAATAGAGTATTTTCAGCTATTCCACTCAATAGACTGAAGGTTTCAATAGTGTCCATGTCATCATTGGTGGAAATTGTAGCATCATACAGCTCTTGTAATTGTTGTTGCAGAAGAGCAGTGTCAAAGTCATGATTCAACTCTTCAAGAGAGTTGGTAGAAATGCTGCTATTACACTCGGTGACAGAATCATGTTTGGAATCTGTAGTGTTGTCTTGAACAGTATCCGAGACTGTTGGCGACGATTTAATTGTAATAGGATTGGTTAAAAGTTCCTCAAGAAGTAATTTGGGTTTGATCTCTGGCTCTACTGCTGGAGAAGTTACTTCCAAAAGACTACTGAGGTCTGTTGTCTCCATCCAAAGGTTGTCTGAAAAATAATATGTATATATTTTAAAAATGTAATTTGCCATTAATCAATTTTTAGTTTGCATAACTGTCTAATGTCAGAGGGCAATTAATTATAACTTTTTCAACAAACTTTGGTGTTAAAAAGATGATCTGTTTTTGTGTCTTTTTTAAGTCTTTCAAGGCAAACTGAATTCTTCAATTGTAAAAAGAGGATTCTACTTCAAACATGATAAAGATGGGCATTTTTTTTTGGCTTGTGGCCTATCACTGGATTGATTGTCAAATTTACCCGGTTGTACATGCATATCAACATTGTATATACATGTAGAATGTATGCACTAAGATACATTTTGTATATATGCATTTTGCTTGATCTTTTAAAAATTCACCTTCAAGACAACCTTCTGCCAAAAGGTCTTGGAACAATCCATCATTTTTAACTAGACTGTCACCAGGGATGTCATATCCCGAATCGAAGTGGTCCTCAAGGAGCGTTGCTCCATCCACCGGACTGGTGGACGGAACTAGCCCGTCGAATAATATATATTCCTCCATCTTGTGGTGATGTGATTGGGTTTTCTAAAAATGAGCTTGATGTACTGAATTCGTAAGCCACGGTCTGGGCAACAGATGAAAATGTGTTGGGTAACCTACAAAACAAATTAATGATCATCAATTAATAAATGTGCAATGAAAATATTTTAAAACAATAGAGTGGCACATGTACTGTTTTTCTCGTAATATCGTGTTGTACTTGGTTATGTAGCTACACAGAACAGGGACGTCAGTTGAATATTAGAAAGAAAAGAACGTTAGTACCATGATACAATGGAACCCACGATATAATGAGAAGGGAGTATATATTTGTACATGTATATTGTATATATATATTTTTTAACAGAACTCTGGCCTGCAGACAAGAATAAACAATTATTTTCAATGCGTGTTAATTTGAAATTTGCTAATTATCAGCAAGTACATATTCTTGCAAATAATAAGAATTTGTAAAGTTCAGATGTTTCGGATAAATATGGAAAATTCAACCATACTGCCCCCCTTTTTACAGTGGTACAAACAATTTTCAATCATGAATTCATTCAGTAATTTATAATGGAAATCATTACATAGTTAAAATATAGTTTAAAGTTTTCATTTGTTCTTAATTAAAATGATGATGATAATGAAAAGTTGATTACTTTGTAAAACATATATTGACGAAAAGGAATGTGGCACAAAAATGGCGGAAAACAAGCAACATGTTTTGGGTTGATCGGGCAAAAATTTTAATCAAATAAGCAAATTAGACTTACGCCATGATTAATAAATGTGTAGGTGAAAGCCTAAGCTTTCCGTTCGGTTGTGCACGTCCTAACTAGAACTCCATCTCGAAAATTCGTCGTGCTTTCACACGGAAGTTATAAATCGCTGTTTCTGCTATATTCGCATTTGTGGAACTGGGAAGTGACGACGGTGAATTTGCATGAAATCAAGGATAAATTCATCCGCTCTGTTACATAAAACTTTAAGCTGAAAATGAAAAAATCACAGAATAGTTAAAAAGTATAGGACTTTGTACATTAATTTTGTAAAATTTAAATACAAAGAGATTCATAGAACAATATGTCAAACTTTTGATTTATAAGTTTGGATTACTTTGATTAGCGAATGCGTTCAGTAATTCGCCGTGTATTGCATCAGAAAATTTTGTTGGCCACCTGCCATAGGCGATTGATTTGATTGGTTGCTAATTACGTCTGATTCTAAAAATAACCGCAGTTTTGACTATTTCGAAACATGAGGAAAAGATATATATGCATGAAAAATCTGAAAGTCATATAAAAATATATTTCAGAAAAAAAAGGTCGCAAGAAAAACGTCACGAGGACTGAATTTATATTATAAAGTCACAATCTAATTGAAGTAATAATGGTTAAAAAAATTATTTATATTTTCAGAATGATTTTAATGAGAACTGCCAAAAATCACAAAACATATTAAAGTAATGCTATGAGACCTCTTATATTATGAGACCTCTTGACTTATATTATAGGTGTAAAACATAACCTAGTCATGATTTTTTTATACCTAGTAAGAATTACCCTAAATTTGACATATATTATTTTTATTAGGGATAGAGCTAGAGTAGTCTAGCAGAGAAAAGGAAGGCATACCTTGTTTCAAGTGAGTGTGCAAAAATATAGATATAGCTGACTTCATTCTTTTTGTACAGTAATGTATATGGAACGCCAAATTAACATATATTCAATTAATTGTAACTATCTTCAAATAATTGAAGATATGTTCAATTGAATTATACCTATCTTCAATTGAATTATACCTATCTTCAATTCAATTAAACCTATCTTTAATTGAATTGAACCTATCTTCAATCGAATTGATTGAACCTATCTTCAATTGAATTAAACCTATCTTCAATTCAATTGTCTCTATATCTATAACTGAATTGAAGATAGGTATAATTCAATTGAAGATAGGTGTAATTGAATTGAAGATATCTTCAAATGAATTGAAGATATCTTCAAATGAATTGGAGATATCTCCAAATGAATTATGGAGATGTTGGAATTAGACCTATCTTCAAGTGAATTATGGAGATGTTGGAATTAGACCTATCTTCAAGTGAATTAAAGATATCTTCAATTCAATTGAAGGTAGGTACAATTGAATTATACCTAGGTGCAATTAAATTGCACCTAGGTATAATTCATTTGAAGATAGGTTCAATTGATATGAAGATATCTTTAATTATTTGAAGATAGGTACAATTGAATTGAAGATATCTTCAATTTATTTGAAGATATCTTCAAATGATTGAAGATATCTTCAATTATTTGAAGATAGGTACAATTAATTGAATATATGTTAATTTGGCGTTCCATAGAATTATAGAGTTTAAAGTTCCAAAATTGTGTTTTTATTTAATGTGGGATAGTCTAGGGTCTTTAAATACTTTCCTAAAATGCAAAATGTTATAATTATTCAAGAATGGACGTAAACAAGCCGAATCATATAAAATTCTTTTATGTGTTTTTATAAGATTGTACCACAGGGACTTGCTCCCCTCTATCAATATTTTGTTAAGAGTCAATGTGCGGTACGAAAAAAACGCAATTATTTAATGAATGACATGCTGAGGTAAGCATCTTTGATTGACAGAAATTGTTTACGATGTTAAGGAAGCCATTAGCACTGATGAATCCGCATGCAGTGCTTCCCTAGTTTGAAAATAATATGAGGCAGGTAAAACCTGTTACGCTCCCGAAGTTTCAATTAATTAATTTTTTTGTTTGTTCGAAAATAAAAACAAACTAGCTTTTCTTGGGGGTTACGTGAGCGTTTAATGACGTCTAAAATTTTCAAAGATAAAAACGTTAAAAAGACGCCGAAAGTTCGGGAAAACAAGCGCGTGCTAAACCGGACGTTGAAGGAAAATTCAGCTCATAGTACAACTAAAATATTGACATTTCTACCATTTTCGCTCCCTTCGGGAGCGTATTAGCACTTCTAATTTCAGTGCTTCATGCCTCTTTATGCAGCCTACAGAGACGCACTCAGCAGACAGAGGCGCGAAAAAAACGGTCCTTTTAAAAATTTACACTTGTGCCCCTCCATCCAAGTCAATCCTAGATCCACCCTTGGTATAAATATAAGATAAAGCACAATATCTTCATTAAAATAAATACCAAAACACAAGATTAAAAGCACTCGTTAAAATATCACACCAAAACCGCAAATCGAAGCACAGTACTGTAGAACTCTACAGATCTGTTCTCGCACGGCATTACATTAATCATAAAGCATGATCCCTATTCATTTCTGATAAAATTATTTCAATCTTTATAGGTACCAAGACAAGCACAACTGTGACAATTTCATTTGAGAATTTATTTAATAAACTTAACTGACATATAATATACTTGCTTGGTTTGATTTTTTATAACTTCTTACTTGAGAATAGCGCAAATGAAAGATTTTTTGAGGAATTTCAGTGGCGCAAATGATATTTGAACTTTTGGCGCAAATGGATCGTATGTATTGTATGAGACAATACAGGTATAATTCAATTGAACACATCTTCAATTATTTGAAGATAGGTACAATTAATTGAATATATGTTAATTTGGCGTTCCATATAATTTCTTGTCATAAGATATATACAGAGGCTGACTGTAAAACAAAATTTGTCATGTGCCTGCTATTGCCTGGGTTTTGCTTGGACAGCCCGGCTGTCCAAGCAAAACCCAGGCAATAGCAGGCACATGACAAATTTTGTTTTTCCAAAATGTTCATTGATTTCACATCAGGTTTTAATCCATTCCCCAAAACAGATTTTTGGTTGATTGAAGTGATAACTTAAAAAGATATATACAGGTCTATGATAGAATGCATTGAAAA